>JALPQI010011213.1:0-34325 GCA_025490895.1 Thaumatotibia leucotreta | reverse complement strand
CTAAATTAAAGTAGGCTTAGCACAGGATTAGTGCGACAATATGTCGCCGCGAGATAGACTATCCATCCCTCTTTTATTCATATAGTCAGTAAAACATGGAAAATCTATCTCGCGGCGACATACTGACATACCAATCCTGTGCTAAGCATACTGGTTATGTTTCCGTTCCGTGGAAGAAAATTAAAAGCTGTCAATAAAGTCTTAATTATGTCACAACGGCAATCATTATATTTATCGAACGTCATTGTGTACTGCGCTTTATTAATTAACTCGCAAAACACGTATGACTTTATTAAATTCAATAATCGGTTTTTATTTCATTATTAATTGGTCGTTATGATAATTAAGTTGTTACGGTGGCATTATTAATTTTCATTCTCACTAATCATATTCGATAACGATATTTTGATTACCAACCAATTTTATCAGCTGTATAACATCACAAAACGTACTACAAGTATTTTTCGTCAGATCAATATTCTGGGTGCCTGTCTGCGAGGCACACCCATCTATCTTACGTGCCTTCTGTTTCCGATCAAACTCTACACGTGATTTGACTCATTTGTCATTTATTTTTGTTTTCATTGAAGCTTTGACGCAATCGACCTTTTTCGAGATACTAGTTATTTACGATTTTAGGTCTACTTACTTTTAATCAGTTGTTTGTACTTATGATTGAATACAAATTGTTTGATGGCTGCCTGTGAAGCTGAAGGCTCTGGCTTCGTATCGTTGAGGGCTTTTTGTGATTTTATTATGTCTTTCTAAGTCATTGTTATTTTGTATCCTCTTTATTCATAAACGTCTCCTAATTTAGCAATCCGCTAAGTATTGTCAATCCCTTTCGGTCTTATAGACACATTGATAAGACCGTATTTAGATTTAGACATCTATGTGTTATAAATATTATCGCTCTATTTGAGCTCATATCAGGACTAGGAATTCGTTCGATTTGTTTATGATTTTCCCATGATGTTTATCAATTATTTTGGCTTATTTCAATTCACCTGTTCGTAACGAATCACAAGTTTTTTGTTCTTTTTTTATTTTAAGTTTACGTATATCTACGTATTATTGTATTTATTACCGGAAACTATTTAGTCAATCAGTAATTAAGGCACATTAATTAATCGTAATTGTCTCTTTGCCAACATACGCATTGCATACTTGGGGTACCGTCAGCAAGTCACGCACCTAATTATAGAAGCATTCCCAATCAATTACTGCTTGAACGCAGAACAAGAGCGTCAGCAAAAACGATAATACTTAATGAAATACGCATACCCTTACTATGAACTTATTGATTTAATCTTCATTGCACAAAAACCTTAAATTTAAGTACATAACGTAAAATTATTCCTAAAGGGTAATTCTACCAGACAACTTTAAGATAAAGCTGATAAGATGTACCTAATTGTTGTATTTACTGTAAGAATCATCTCGATTGTTAATCACCAAATCAACAATTTTAAAAACTGCCTTTAATAGGACCATCTCGGTTGGCGTGATATTGAGTTATTCGTCCCTTTGTCGTGCACATGCAATACACATAAGAATTATAATGGCATTGTAAAACTGGACCAAATTAAAATGGGACTTCCTCATTGATCCATCATCGAATCCACCATTAAAACCCAGTCGAGTCAGTCCGGGGGTAACAAACAAAATAAAACATGCAGTCAAATTAAGAACCTCCTTTTTTAAGTTGGTGGAAAATGATAATATGTTATTTATACTAATGGAAAAATAGCCTATGATTGAGATAACTTATAAATGTATTTTTATAAACATATATTTACACTTACCTGGGCCTACAAAATTTTATGGAAACCAAAAATCTAAGTCATGAAAGCGAAGCGCTCGAAAATATAACTAGAGTTGATGCGTTCGATAGCAACTTATCACGATTGTATAGTTCGAGAAATATATGTAAATTGAATGTTTATTTTTACTCTATATAATGTAGGTCGAAAGTTACCAATTTATATTTCACGAACTATATCCTTAGCCTCACCATGACTTTTCTGAAATCTTTTCCATACTTTTTATGCATTTCTCCAGTATTTACTGCAATATTGATGTATGCAATCTCATAGTAGCGGTAACTGCAGTATCGGTTGCAGCTGAGAATTCCGTCGATGCGTTTGATGAAAAGTCAAAGATGGCCGATTACATTGTAATTGTATGTTTGTTGAAGTTTAATGAACGGAATATATAAAATAGTGGTGATCCATTTACGGGTCTACTTTTGTTTTATGATTAGGAAAAAATGTCGATTAAATAGTATTGGGCAAAAAATAAAGAGGTTGATCGGTCAGACGACTCAAGTCTCCAAAAAACAGTTTTCCTCCTAGTTTTTCCCAATCTAAATTACCAATCAAAATTTTACACAAAATACATGGTTACAAATTATAAATATTAGATGTCATATACCAAAGAAAAACGTACAAATCAAAATATTTAGTTAATAAATAATTTGATTTGTGTTTTCACAATATGTTCAATAGATGGCAGCACCATCTCTCTCTAGCTATTCTAGAAAAACTGTAAAGTATTCTAAATAGGAGGTGCAGGCATGTAGTTAGTGCTTGCCCTTAGAGAATGGTCAAAGGCGCCTAGCCTTGTAAGGGATTGCATATACCCGAGAAATTTGACCGGTGGTTGCTTAGACCGAGTGGCCGAGGGGTACAGGCATCAGCCGCGAAAGCTGAGTACGTGGGTTCGATCCCCACCTCGGACATAGGTGATCTTGGTCGTTTTTCTTTGGTATATGACATCTAATATTTATAATTTATATAGTATTAAGTAGTGTGACTACTGGAGAAAAATTAAAAAAAAGTACAAATCAAAATATTTAGTTAATAAATAATTTGATTTGTGTTTTCACAATATGTTCAATACATGGTTACAATTTTTGTTACACCTTGTAGAGTACGTTTTTGATAATTCAATTTAGTTTCAGTCTACTTCTATTATAGGTTTAATCTCTAGTTACCTCATCAATGAATTTATTAAATTCTACAATGTTAGTGTTACTTAGTTCACTTTAGTAAGTTTTACATCAACAAGACTATCGGCCATTATTTTTACGAATACTACTTTAATACTTCCTTTTTTTATTTAACAGATATACTTTTAAACATTATCTAAGACCAAAACTTCTATTGCCTTACCTACTTAAATTTTAACAAACAATTCTCTAATTTTTGTTTTCAATTAATTAATCTTAACTTTAAGAATGCTTTAGTTGTTATTAATGGTATTATTATTTCCATAGTGTCTTTTGTTTAACTGCAAGGCATAGTTAAAATCAAAGTTTACAGCTAGAGCTTTAGTTTTATCGCTCGACTATTAATACAGCTGAAAGTCAAAGTACTAATATTCCATTAAACATGTCATTTGTTCTGTTGCTGGAAATAAACAACTTAGGTGCTGCTCGAAATAGATGTAGGGCCAGAGAAACCGCGGCTACAATTAGAAGTTACTCTTATTAGGCGTAATTTTACAACTCTGTATTTAAAAAATCCGTTAATAAACCTTTTCACAATCCATTTCTTCACTTATCTGACAGACACATTTACATCCCTAAACGTAAAAAAAAATGTTTTTTTTATAAAAAAAATTGATTTGTGTCACAAGAATATAACTATTTGTGTTTTACATAGTTAATAATGACAACGACTCACGGAAGATTTTGAAATATGATTAAAATTGACTTTTGTACAAAGTAGATTAGCCTCTATTATCAGTTTCTTTCTAGTATTAAATCTTTACGGCTTATGATAGCCATGAACCTTGAACTCAGGTTTTTTTTAGTTAATTCTGCGAACACTAAAGGGTTAACTGAATTAAATACACCTATAAAGTAAAACAAAATAAGAGGGTGAAATAATGGTTCATACATAACAATCTAAACCTAGAAACCATTCAATTTTAAAATCAGATCTAATCATTAAAAAAACAGGAAATCTACGCATGTTATTTACGCTTCCTGTGTTTTGTCGCTCGCCCTATGGCCACGCTGGCTGACAAAAAGAGCATATCTCGTTTTGGAATCCTAGTGACTTACGTCCTTTTGGCTCTGGAGGTAACAGATGAATGTCAGATCTCCTGATGAATGGATCGAGCTGGTTTGATTAACATCGTCTATTCAGTTATTGCTTTAAGAAAACTAGTTTAAGAAAGACCCCTGGATACATACAGTTTTCACTGAATTCTAGGTCTTGTATACTTGTTAGATATTTTAAGGGAAACTCGCTTACGTCTCCAATAGCAACCCTATCTAGATAAATGTGTGGGCGCACATGTTAATAGCTGAAAAGTCTTTGTTCTTTATTTATGGCGACAAGAAATCTAAAGTATTTTGTTTTGGTTTTTAAAGTGGTTAGAAAGATCAAAAGTCGACTAACTATGCTACTAAATATCTAAACAAATCTGGCATGCAATATATTTTAAAGTTAAGGATTGCTGCATGAAGGGTAAATTTATAACGGAACAGAAAAGGTAGGTACAGAAAAAGACGTTAATTTCAATTCAAAATTAAAAGAGAAAATATAAAGAAATTCTGTTAAACCAGCAGCTAATGATATTTACAATGCATCATCAAATTAAAATAATTTATGTTCAGACTGATAATAGATACACAAAATGTATATTATTCATAAAACGACATAAACAAATATCTACCTATTAAAAACACTGTATAGTTACAATTCAAAAAAAGACATAAACAAATATGTACCTACCTAAACAGGTATCTACTATTTCACGCAAATGTAAATAAACAAAAGGAGACCATTTTCTTTATAAGCCTCAAAACATTACCATATACCAACTCAAAATAATTGTGAAAAATGCCGAACCGTCCGGAATGTTCCCCTCTTGTACTGACAGCGAAAACGTCAAGCGTACAACGCGCATTTAAAATATTGGAATGAATGACATACCACGCCTCGCACGATTAATGGCGTAGCCACAAAAAGCAAGCTGCCTCATTAATACATCAACTGTCTTTGCGCTGGAATATGGATTATTTTTGAAAGAAAGTGATTCAGGGATTATAAATGGGTTAACCGAATGCGTAATTGTTTTAGGCTTTAATGTACTTTTTATCGGTAATGCATTGTTTCAAGGCTTTGAAGTTTTATTTCATACAGATCTGTTTTAGACTACGTTGTATGTTTAGGTTCAATATTATCATCTAAACTCATGTTAAAAATTTGTTCTATTACTTTATTGATTTTACTTATTTCTGGACTCGTTTTTGATTTTAATGTTTTATTTTGTATAGGTATATTGTTCTGTTTTAGATTACGTTGCATTTTTAGATTCAATCTCATCATAAAAATGAATATAGTAAATGTTTCTCTATTTGCGTCATTGATTTTACCTATTTTGACAATCGGAAGAATAATATAATACTTAGACTCACCATAACCAATTACCATATTGACGTTGAATTATGTATCAATTCTTTTAATTGTATAATTCCAACAATGCATCTTGATTAAATTGCACAATTAGAAACAATAGCCAAAATGTTTAAAAATAAAAACATAACCAAGCATTAGGTAAGTACCTAATCTCATTAGTTGATCGTTTAAGTCTCCGACTACTCGATTAAGTCGCAATATGAAGGGGTACTACGGATCTCATATTTCTCTCGGCGCTCACAACACGCGTAACTCAGCGGCACATCTGTAGCCGATGTCTCTACACAATTAACATCGGAACGAAAGCAGACAGTCCCATTTATGTATTTTTAAATGGGATAATTTAACAACAGACGAATAGGGTGAACGCACACTTGCGATTCATAATTAAATCGTAGGTATGCAAAGATTTATTTGCAATAAAATGGCTCCTTAAGAGATGGGTACTTAGAATAAAGATATATTTTTTTTAAAGGACTATATAGTGTTACGTTTCAACATACGCTTAAAACACCTTTACTCAATTTTTCGTAAGATACAGTATTGTCCAGAAATCAAAGTCTTCAATACACAAACATCCTCTCTGTGAATTCTAAAACGTAAAAATCTAGTAGGTACTATAGGGAAATCCAATATCATAAATAACGATAGACGGTTGTTTGCTTATATATCTGTTCGTTCTAAAACAAAAATGTAGTAGTTAACCGGTTCTACAAAGAACATCTAATCAGCTCGTAAGTTGTTTACTTCGATAAGTAGCAATCTAATCCCCAAAGTGCCTATCTAAAAATGTATCTTTTTTACATCATGACACCCATTAAGAGCGTCTAAAAAAACGCATCTTGAACGCGCGTTCGCGCCGGCGCTTATTTCCGTCTGCGCTCTCTTTGACGTCGCTAAACACGACATAAATACCGTTTTTTTGTCACTGTCACATAATTTACCTTTTATTTTTTCACCCATTAGCTATTAAGCGGGTGTATACCGTTTGACATCGGGATTAATACGTTGGCACAAGCGCCGGGGATATATCTCAAATGCTTTTAAGTAGTTGATAATTGTTTATATGTATCGCAATTGGGACTATACTTTTTGATATCGTCAAGTATACTTATAACCCCAACAGCTATTCCTATGGTTGGTCAAAGTGCAAATCAAATTTATAGTTTACCTTTATTATAGTTAAATATTATATCCTTTTATTTTAGTATTTTTTCGATTATTTACCTACATGCTATTTCTCTAATGATTTTAACAGTATAGATACTTTTTAGATTAAATACCTTTAGAGACATATCATTGAGATATCAATGTCTTTTCTAACGGTTTTCTTCTGACTATTTGTCTGTGCTATTTATTTATAAAATATGTTATGCTGTACGGTACTTAGTTACACATTACTTACTTTCTTGACACGTGTTAATCGAAACTTAATTGGAATTAAATCGAAAAGCTATCATTCAAAATTGACGATTAATTGCTTTTGTAATTCAATCTTTTTAATTGTCATTTTAGGTTCCAATGCTTATTCATTATATTACATTAGCATGTTATATGATTTCAAAATGGATCCTATTCTTTAGTATTATAAAGTTAATAATGTAGTGAATGATTTTCATTCTTAACGGCATAATTTTAATAACCGGCTCAGAAATTAATTCATATTGCTCGATTAGGGAACTACAGTAACATCATTAATTAGTAATTTAAATGCAATTTATCACTTTCATTTGCCTTGTTTGTGGTTTATGATGACTATGTGACGAATAAGAAATTACCAATTTCTTCAAGCAAATACTTAACATTAGAAACACTTCGGAATGTGCGTTATTCATCTATAATAGTTATTTAAAGAACAAAATGACATATGCTCGAATTGGTAGAATGCTTCTACAAAAAACAAAATAGAATAATGTTGGAATTGGTGTAATACAATAGACAGTCAGCATAAAACCGTCAGCTTCAAGTGGAGAAAAAAAATCTTCAAAATGAGGGAAACAGATTTGTATGGGAATCGTGGAATATTCAAAATTTATCTATGTTGTAGTCTGCCAATAAACTACTTCTTGCCTCACCTAAACGTATTGTAAATACGAAGAGTGTATTGTATTAATAACAATTTGTATTCAATCAAGGTCCGCAAGTAACTCAACTCTTTTGCATGTTTTTCCAATCTCCCGCAAAATTGCATTGGCTTGGTTATTGAAGTGCATTCAATTTGCTGCCATTTTTGTTACGTAAAACTGTAATTTGAATCGGCTGCATTCAGCCAAGTGATTGGTTCGATTTCAGGTTTACGCCCTTTAATAAATACGGCAATAAATTAGAGTTGTGCTATAACTGTACAAAATATTTCAACGTGAAATTTAATTATGTTCATTCCAATAAACTACGTTATAATTATCACTGACGTTGACGACATAACATTTTCGAAAGAATGACTGCCATTTAAAAAATGGGTTTTTATCTTCTAAGGGAAATCAAGCAAAATTGATAACAGAGCTAACATTCAATTCTTCAAAATAGGTTAATCAACCTAAACCAGCTACATCTGCGTAATCAAATTCTTATCAATACCCAGATCTCGACGCGTGGGTGTTGTTTAACTATTCTAACAAAATAAGGCAATAAAGTAGTCAATTTGCTTACAAATAAGCATATTCTGTTAAAAGATATAATCAGTCTGCAATAAGCGTATATCAGTTTTGGATTTATTGAGACACCAACAGAATTCCGTGCGTAACTCTGGTCAGCACTGAATTGTATAGTAATTGTAAATGTATCGGGGTAATGTAATGTAGCATCTGCTTGCAAAGGACAGACGTGGCATTTTGTTTTTTTCTTTTTAAATAGGTATTGAAATTGTTTCAAATTCCACGCATGTACCTACGGTGCTATCTTATATTTCTTGTTTTCCTTTTTGTCATTGTCAGCCAGTCCGTCCACTGCTGAACGTAGACCTCCATCATGCGCTATACTCTTATCTTGCACTTTCCGTATTACTCAACCATCACCCACAAACCTATCCAGTCCATAATTCCACCGAGTAGCAGTACTATAGGACATCCTACACTACGCTTTCAAACGTGGTTCCAGAACTCTTCTATTTGATTTGCTAATCAATGTACGTAAAATAATCCACTAAGAGATACCTATAGTATACGTGAACTTCCACGGATACTATGACACTATTTTCTAACCAGCTTAATGTACGTTGTTAAAAATGACACCTTGAATGAATACCTATGACAAGTTGAAGTATTTTTCACTTAGTATTTTTAGAATCATCTTCACTTAATTCTATTTTGGGTTTTAACACGTTCTATGGCTTAATCAGAAGGTTAACTATGAACACTATTTACATGTATATTCAATATGTCAATGATTGTACAGGATGTTTATTTACTAACTTAGAATCTTTTCGACGGGTTGAGATACGTGAATCATCTAAATTGCCCAATTACGCGTCTGCCATACAAATTTCTATCTTATATCATTGCTATAAGGTCAGAAACATTTGCTGGAATGTTTTTTTGTGTGCAAGTGATTCGATCATTGACAGTTGCCATTTTGGCAGCCATTGGCCACTCCAAAGAGCTGTAATTGGTGTCAGATTGATTTCACAATTCTTCCACAATGAATGGCAAATGACTATATAAGTGATAATAATGATACTAAGTTGAAGCAATATACTTATTATCAAATAAGATTGCATCGTGATAGATCAATACGAATCTTTTTGCATCATTAAACTTTGTTTGTACTACAATTATGTCGACTTTGAATATATTATTTGAAATTATGGATTTCACGTGTACATGTTGTGATTTTAGTAGGTACCATTTTTTGTATTTATATTAATTAGCTTCGTTGCGTCATGCGCAGTTATCGAGAATTGGTCAATTATTAACATTATTGTGTTAGGCTACAGCTTCAATTAAATATAAAGTGTTAAAGCTGTTTTACTAGTGTCAAAATTGACAGCCTCTAAGTAGCTACAAAATCTATCAATATTTATGCGTATTTTTTAACACGGTTAAAATTTCACACTTGTTGCAATTGATGATTTAATTCACTGTGACACATGTTTTGTGATTAGCGCATTTAGAAATCCAGAAAAATAATAAATCAATAAAATACTTTCCTGATTATATCCAAATTAAATTGTTCATGAATTAAATGTGGGTTGCAACCTTTAAGTCGATAATTCGACAACAATATCGATATTCTAGCAGTATATATCATCTCCTAAAAAGGCACCTATTGGAGCGATATATGACCTGCATTAAATTTACTTGTAGTACGTACCTATGCCACCGTGTGGTGACAGCAGTAAAAATACATTAGCCAGCACCCTAACTTTTACCGTGGGTATTGTAAGAGTTGATGATGGGCAACAGCATCATCAGAATAGACACGCTGCAATTGCCAAACCGCTTGCTTAGCGTGGCTATTATTGTCATTTACCTCCCAATGCTTCCGTACTTTTAGATAATAGGAAATTAAGTCCAGAAGTGAAATAGGGTGATGAGAAAAATTGCCACAATGACCGATCTTGCGCCACCCGCATCTAGCAGATTCCTGCGACCTTCACCAGGTCATCAGTCAACCTTTTAGGGGCCCTACCCACATCTATATTATTATCTTGAACATTATTATTGCATATTCTGAAGGCTTCTCTCTATTGTTGCAGACGCCAACGGCGGCCCTCCAAAGCTGAAATGCAACCTGCGCAAGCACAAGCCAAACCGCAAGCCTCGCACGCCGTTCACCGCGCAGCAGCTGCGAGCGCTGGAGACGAAGTTCGTCGAGAAACAGTACCTTAGCATCGCTGAGCGCGCTGAGTTCTCATCCAGCTTAGGACTATCTGAAACTCAGGTAAATTTCAGGAATTTTATCTGTCTAGTCAACCACAAACGTAGACGTCCACTGCTGAATAATATATAACATGCCCTATAGCACGTCGTAAAGTCCGCTGCGCATACTGCATCCAACTATCACATAGGCCATACCCTCCTGTTAACCTGTGAGGTAATTCATCTCAGCATCATAAAGCCGGAAACGTCTACTGCTGGACAAAGGCAAAAAGACATCATAGATATTTTTCATACATATAATGTGAAGATGGCTGCACTGCTTGCAATTATGCGTTTAAAATCGATATTGATAATAGGTAAAATAAACATTCCAAGAAGTCATGTAGATCAATGCCTTCAACAATGTATTAATTAATTGAATTAGATAATAGCCTCGTATTAACAAAATCTCCTCTTTCACAGGTAAAAATCTGGTTTCAAAATCGCCGAGCGAAAGCCAAACGAGTTCAAGAAGCGGAGATCGAGAAACTGAAAATGGCTCAGTTCTCCCGCCACCCCCACCATTTGTACCCCCACCCCGCGCTGCAGCAATACTTCCACCCACATCCCCTGATGGGGGGTAGACCTATGCCCCCAATGGGAATGCCGCCACATTTAGGGATGGTCCAAAGCCCTGTGTCTGGAGGGTCGCCGTCGCCAAGTACGCAAACTGGTCCGCAATAAATTTTGCTGATGGAAATGAAATATAAAGAGTGAATAAAACAAATTGATAGAGACAGTTCTGTACTTAATTACAGAGACTGACAATTTGGAAAATCAGTTTCAAAGTGGCGAAATTCAAATTCTCTATGCGCGAGTATGAAGGGTTTGCTTTGATCTTATTATTTTTCAGTCACATTTTTAGAAAAAAATATTTTGACTTAGTTTTTGATATACTCGTATTATCTTGAAAGTCGTGAACCAAAATAGTAAAAAAATGTGACGTCTAATGTGAAAAATATGTAAAGACTCGTTTTGTATTTGACAATAGTCGAGTGATTAAATATGTAAATTATTTTGTAAATATGTAGTTAAGTTAGATTTAAATAGTATGATATTAAGGATTGTATTAATTAAAATGTATTTTACGTTGTGTAGATTGTTTATTACCAAATATTTTTGTTTTATGCGACATGTTTTAAATACTTTCCTAGGCATGTTTTCGGTTCGTTTTGTACCTATTTACTAAAAATGTAAGTCTTGGGAAAGTTCGAAACAGCTAAAAGAATATTGTAAAATATTTTTGTACATAAAATGGTAACTGTATATTGTTATTTCTACTTCAGTAGTTAAATATATATCTATTTCTTTCACAATGAAATATTTAGTTTGATTTTATTTCCCATACGATAAGCGAATTACTTTTTGACGAATATTATCTCGCATTACGGTACGAAAGATTCCTAAATATATAGCCCACAAGATAACATAAAGTTGAAACACAATATAGCTACTACTGGATTGCAAAGGCTCATAAATTCTGGGCGGTCCAATATAAAATTAAAGTAGAATCACGAAAAGTTCACAGGTCAGAAAATAAAGATGTGATAAAGACGCGGCCCCGGTTCACAAGTTTTGATCGAGCCGATGTGTTTGCTTATTAAAACGACGTGTTTGCTTTTGAAAATCTCAGTTTAAAATCTGGTCAGAATGCCAAGCCAAGCGTACTTAGCCACGTTGCTAATCGCTAACCCTCAGTAGCGTATACTCTTTCATATAAGTGCGACAAAGACAGCTGCCTTTCGTTTAAGATTGACGATTAAGCGTTAGCGATTGGCAAATTGGCTAAGCAGCAAGATGTTATTCTGCAATCGTACTTGGTAAACGATAAGTAATCAATTTATGGGAATGACAGATTCGTACGAAAACTCATGTGACCATTTCAATACATTGTTATGGTCACGTGATTTATCGCTTATCGTATACGATTACAGAATGACGTATTGGCTAGGTCTGCTGTTGGACGAAATGTTGACGGATGCGTAATTTACTCTTCATCCTGCTCGTACTATTTGCATATTGGTGCGAGAAAGAGGAATAGAGAATAAATTACTCGAGCTCACGACGAATCCAATAAATATTACTCATGGTAAGTAGCCTATTGGGTTGATACCAATCCTTTTGCACTGAACATATCTTGTAAAAGCATTATATGAACAGCGTACGTGCGTTTACTCATATACACTCGAAGTTTGTTTTCATATCGATAAGCGATATTGTCAATTGAGTGTGGCACTAATTTAAATAATAACCATTAAACTTAATTGGCCGATAGTGGGGTCGCGGTGATAACGAGCGATGAGTATAGGGCGATTCATTCTAGTAACAACTCAATTTTTGGGACTAGATAGGTATATGCTTACTGTTGCTATCAATTCCACGTAGAATATCGCCGCTTCTTTAACTTTAACGTGCTGTTCAGAAGATATTTACACAAGTCTCCCTCTATAATCCCCCCGAATAAGGAAGAATTAGGTTGGACATAGAAGGAGTTTAGAATTAAAACCAAGGGAGATCCAGGATCTCTTAATGCGATTCAGTTTTGGTTCTGACTGTCAATTTTCTGATTGTCAGTTATTCTATGGATCTGACACATCATAGATCCTGTCCTGACGCATTAGTAGATTGTGGTAACGCCAGCTAATAGCATATGACGTAATTTCGTTTTTAATGAAAATCTATTGAAAATAGCGTGTTATTTTGGCATTTCTTTACCCCCTCGGCGTCAGTTGGCACAGCATACTGTTAGGCAGCTTGGCGTTCAAAAGTTTTGCAAGACATGTTTACATGACACAAGCCGCGTGTTAGCTTAAGTCCCCCATAAGTGCTAATTATCCATATAATTATACCATTCGCCGCAGGTCGAAGTGTATCTAGGAGTCGTAAAACGAAAACGATAAGATTATTCGGTCGTAAAACCCACGGGCGTCTGAGAACAGTCTGTTTCTAACCCAAGCTGTAGGGTCAACGACCAAAACAAATGATGAATTTACTTGGGCCAAATCACGTTGAAAATATGGCCTACTCCCGGGAACTTCCAAATTCGTAAACGAGGATTTTACCCGGGTAAGTCCTAAAACTTCGACTCAGATCAACGGGGGATGGGCAGCAGTATCCCTAAAGTGCGATGAAGACACTGCGATCGCCAACCCGCCTACCGTGACGATTGTGGCTATACCCAGATATGAGCGCAGGACCAGTCTTTGTTATAATGTTTGATTGACTTACTTGACTTAAAGTCCTAAGTCCCCTAGGTGGGGCAGAGGGCGTCCACAGTGCGGTTTCCTGCAGTGCAATGTTTGATTGAGGGAGGCTTATGTTCAGCAGTGGCTGTCTTTTGTCTGATATGATGAAACGAGGATTTATCTCTCTCACTCTAATGACGTCTTCATTGGAGTGAGTAGGACCGCTGGTACAGGTTGCAACGGTTGCGGGCGACGGAAGAAGATCGCAGGTGGATGTGAAGGGCGCAGGGAGCGGTGCATCCACGGCAGGCATGAGTATCACGTATGTTTTCGTCAACTTATAGTCAGAATATTTAACTATCAAAGACCGTCAAGTTATAAAATGTATCTTTCTCGTACCGTTAGCGACCCTTACCCTACAACGAGCTTCAAAATACTCAAATTTCCAGGACTTATCTTTGTCAGTCTAATGATGCCTTCGCCGGAGTGACAGAGACAAAAATCCTCTTTATTCACAAATTTCGAAATTTGCGGTCGTAGGCCAAAGTAGACCAGCATTTTTTACCAACAGACCCCGATTGCACAGGTACGATGTCTACGATTCTAAAGGTGCATGCAGACTAAAAGAGCATTCGCTGTTCTATCCCCCTACTCTACGGAATTCGATCGTTACACGAAACGTGATTCGTCGATTTCGTAGAGTGGGGGATAGAACAGCGAATGCTCTTTTGGTCTGCATGCACCTTAAAACACAGCTAAGCTCTTTCTATTATTCTACGGTTAGTAAAGTAATTTGAGACTCATTGGAGCTGAAGTAAGAGTATCAACAAATTGGATCCTTAGGATACTCTAGAACCACGACAAGATATAAAATACACTCACAATCTTGGTGCTACCAAGATCTTTCAAATGCAACTCAGTTTAGGTTCGGCTTGTCAGTTTTTGACAGTTATTCTATGGAACTAACACATCGCGATTTAGATAAGGTCCTAAATTGAATCGAATTAGTAGATCGTGGTAGCTTGATATAGCACCACTGAGTGGGTTTTTTTACTGCGACAATATATAAACATGGACGTCTAACGCCAGCTCAAAAATGCCCCCAAAAGCAATTGTTCAATTGTGCCAAGATGGGCATGACATAGCGCTTTTCTTAACACCGCGCACATTTTGCCGCAACATCAACAAATGTTTATAGAATATACCCAATCAAAACTTTGATGGACCAATCACAACTATTTTAAATGGCGGTTTAAGTTTTTATAGTTTGCGATTGACATTCATTACCGTGATGCATTGAAGAGGGGGTGACACTTGTCAACTAAAATTCAGGACCGTTTTTGAAAGGCAATTTAATACGGCGTGCGGCTTCCGTGTTTTATTTGTTCGTAGGTTTTTTAGTTAAGAACGCGAAATTGTATTAAGAACATCCTGTATGCAAGCGCTTCTTTTCGGCTAAAATAAATGTTAACTCTTACCGAAAACATCTGTTATCGAGTAATTTATAGCAAACGATTTACCTACATCGAAGTTTTGTTTGTCCTACATTTTGTGATTATTTTTATCATAATCACATTTTCGAATTACGAAATTACGTTATGTAACATTTAAATTACAGTAAAGATATTACTTATATGTACAGTATGTTAATCCTTGGCTAATGTGTACAATTAAAAAAATATATTGAGCCACAGTTGTTCAATGTTTTGTTAATCTACTTTTTCTCATTATTTTGCGATAAATAAGTATAATTACCTATCTGTTATACGTAGGTAGTTAAGAATAAGTCCTTATAAATGTTTGAAAATGGCTCAACGTGAACCAAAACATATGAGCTTATCGAGAATGTGACTTGATGGAATGCAATTTTTGTAATCGACAGAAGAAATCCTTTAAACCTACGCTATTGATGAAAATAATATTTTAGAAACTACGGACCGTATTTAATTGCGAACGGATCGTCAAGTGGTAGCTTACCAATAACTGTGACACCAGTGTCACATGTGCGTTGTCGACCCTTTAAAAGGAGCATAAATTGGTGTGCGTGTGGATTGAATGTATATAAATGCTATAAGTATTTTAAATGAATGCGTTCCCAGATATTGTTGGTAGTTTCTGAAAACTGAGTGAGCAACTCATTAAAAGATGTGTCTTTTTATTTATCTATTTTACAAATACAGGGACTAGTGTAACAATTGTTTTAGAACTTTTACTAAATCAACAGCAGAATTTTATTAAGGGTGCTCACTCAATCCACACGGACACTATATTTACTTAAATTGTAACGACAGCAAAAGGGGCAAGAAAATGAATTGGTTTCGTAAGAAAATAGGTAAAAATATTACTTAGATCAGTTAAAATACTGTTCCCGGTATAGGTACTGTGTGAAAGATGAACGCAAGCAATGACAATATTGTTTTAGTTGGACTTTTTTCGTCTCGACCCGTGAACTTGAATGATTACTGATTACTGTCCACGTCATTGTAAATACACGTGTAAGATGTTTCTGGTGGTAGGACCTCGTGTAGGGTCCGCTCGGTCCGCACCGTCTTACCTGTTAACCTGCCGCTAAATAGTTAGTATTAGTACTGTGTTTCGGTTTGGAAATAACATAGCCGGTGTAATTACTGGCATAGAGGCAATCCATCTCAGTCCTCAGGGTAGGCAGCGCATAGGCGATTTTTTGATCGCTATGACCTTTTGGGCCTCAGTTCCGGCTTTCCATCAGGTGGACTGAGAGCTCAGTTGTCTACCTTCGTAAGTGTAATTATCTTGTCACAAGAGTTACTCATAAAATGTATAACTAATCATTTTTACTGTCAACATTGTTGTATTTGTTGTTATAAAAAGATAATCACTATCAACCCACAGCTTCCTAATAATAATAAAACTACTGTGACAATATACAGAAAAGAAGCTATCTATTCAATAATATAATATCCTGTATGTAGAACGAAAAAATACATAAATTTTTCGAAAACTGATATTATTATCTTTTTCAACACAATTCTTAAGATAAGTTTGCAAATACTTTCTAAAACAATAGCGCTTGCATAAGAGTGTGTACTTTCAAATTGTTATTGTTTTTCCGATTTTTATATGATTATAATTACTAATCTGTATTATTTATTATAATTATTATTATTGAAAATATTGATGGACTAAAACAGAAATCAAAATATGTAGTAGGTACCTAATAAAATAAATAATTTGATTTGTGTTTTACAAAAAACTTCGTCTAAAAACTCTGTAACAGTATAGTTCGAGAAATATAAATTGAATGTTTATTTTTACTATAATTTAGGTAGAAAGTTACCAATTTATATTTCACTAACTATACCTAAACAAAAAAAAAACAATAAGTAATAAAAAAACTTACTAAGAAATTAGCAACAAATAATTGCAATCAAAATAATTGTGAAACGTTACCGTTATAAATTAAGATACATGTTTCCATCTGTATGCTAAACAAAGAACAAGTACTGTTTCAGACTCGACACCCAATTTCTGCCGCGCACCATTTGCGCCGCAGAGCGCGCCGACGCACAATTAATATCGTGTGTGTTCAATTACTGCGTAATTAAAAATAACTTATTCATTTAGCATTAAAGCGGATCTCTTAACTGCTACACAGTGGAGTCTAGCACAGAAGGACTGTGACTAGTTTATGTATAATATCTCAAACTTACCACACTTACAGCGTGATGATAGTATTAAAGTACTATGGACAAAATTTAATGCTGACCCACAATAGGATATTGTCACAGTAGCATTGAAAGTCAAATTGTACGACAGTTGCTGCAATTTCACGTTCAACGTTACTATGACACGCTCCAATGTTTCAGTCCAAGTGCGATAGAATGCATTATATTTGCCGATTTCTAAGAATGAACTTTTGACAGTTATAGATTGATCCTTATTAATATGAGGGTAAGACTCACCATTTTTCCCGATAGTATTCACGTCATATTAATATAGGCTCATTTCTAAACTGTCAAAAGTTCATTCTTAGAAATCGGCAACTATACGTATCGACGAGTAAAACCTAGCGTATTCTTTACTGATCAACTCATGGTACGGGTACTGTAGCCCTATCATGAGCTGCTGCTACGTTATTAACGCGCGTTTACTTTCTTTCCATCCCGCTCGTACTTGCGTATTGGCGGTAACGAGCTGGATAGAAAGTATCTCATGGTACGGCCACTTGTGATAGTTTAACTAACGTATAATATAGCCGTTACCGATACTAACCTAACATAACCGATATTTGCAAAGTCACGGTATGGCTATAGGTATCCTTTATATACCTATATCCGAGGCTTGAAGTATCAGCGACAAAATCCAACTAGACCTACTGTTCATTGCACCACTACATCTTAATAGCCGAAATTAATCACGTTAATGTTTCGTGGCCGTTAATTTCAGGCCACAGGCCAGGCCTGTGCTCGAGCCGGCCTGAGTCCGACGCTCGGGCGACGCCGGTCACGCTCATTACATTTTTTTTCTATCAAGATCGAAAGAGCTCACGATTCTGAGTAGAAAAATTGTAAAAACATCCAAATTATAAAAATCCGCCCAAATCGGCAACTATAGCAAAATCCAAGTGGACCTACTGTTCATTGCACCACTACATCTTAATTGCCGAAATGAATCACGTTAATGTTTCGTGGCCGTTAATTTCAGGCCACAGGGCAGGCCTGTGCTCGAGCCGGCCTGAGTCGACGCTCGGGCGACGCCGGTCACGTTCATTACGGCCAACTCGAGCACAACTGCGGCGGATCTGTCATCTGGCCTTAGCCAAGATGCCAATCGCTAGCGCTTAGTAGCGTATCGTAGTTTTCCCTCTCTGTCAATCTTTCATATTAGAACGACAAAGACAGTTAGCTACGATTAACGATGAAGCGCTAGCGATTGGCAACTTGGCTAAGCACCGGCCTTAGATTTCTTGTTTGTTTTTGTCTATTATTGGTATTTTGTTGTGTATCTTCATGCTTTTGTTTTTTAGTAAGTATCCAATAATGGTATGTGCTGCTCTAAAATATTACCTAAATTACGATAGTGCGAAGAAAATTAAGTTCGAAACGGAGATAAATGAAAGCACGACCGAAGGGAGTTTAAAAAAATTTTGATTCCAAAAATCTGGAACAGGAATCTGGTAACAAAAAGGAAAGTTATCGAAATTTGCAAACTGAGAAATGCTCTTCTAGAGTACGATATAAAATGAAAACAAACAATATAAGGACTTAACTACCTATAAATAAAAAAATTGGCCTAAATCGCCGTCAGTGGGCAAGGTACCCAGAAGGCTGGCCGCATTCCCCCGTTGTATGGCTATACTCAAACGCTGTGCAAGGTACTGGCCAGCCCTCTGGTCGCCTGAGGTCTCTATTAGGCGAGCCGCTAGGTCTTAAAAAAGCCTATGTGCACTTGGCCCCCATGGCCCCATGGTCTCCACACCAAACGCCGCAAATATGTAGCTGGTTCCTAAAGCAGCATATTTGCGGCGCTTGAGATTTTCGGCTAATGATGCCGCGGCGCCAGCAGCAACGCCGGTGACCGAAACATGGGACGGCGCCAGAGTGTCAACGCAGGTGGCGTCCCAAACCAGCGGTCGGCCCATGCTCCAGGGCACCAGCGTCATTCCGTCAGGCCTCTTGCCGTCGTCCCTGGCCAGACCGTTGGGCTCTAGGACGGCCGGTATTTTCGCGCTAACAAGGGCGCGACGGATAACATCATTGATGCTGGCGTGACGGGGGATCCTTCCAGCGCTTCGGACACATGAAAGGCCATGGTGGCCAAGTGTGTCCACCATTGTGCCACACTGACAGCGATGTGGTTGGTTTGTAGATGCCCCTAAACGTAAGCTAGCTGCCAGGCGAAATGTGGTATTGTCAAGGAGAGTACCAATATTTGATGAGGGTAGGGCATGTAGCCACAGACCCGACTCCCATTCCGCAGTCGCAAGGAGACGAGCTCGGTCTGTCGAACTAGTTGACGTGTTTAAAAGGTTATCCCGTACTAGTCGACAGAGTGGCTCGTCCCACTGCCTCTGCGAACAAGGATTGGCAGGCGGGTCTGTGTTGGGACAGGTTATAGACCAAACGTTCTTGGCCTCGGAGCAGTGTGCGGCTTCTACGGATCCAATGGAAGGTTCTAGTATTTTATTTATAAGGCTTTGAGCACCATCCACCGAGGACAAGAACGCAGGTAGGGCAACGGAAGAAATTTGGCGGATACCCATGCCACCCAACCTAATGGGAAGGCTGGCCTGGGTCCATGATCTATGGTCAAAATGGATATTTAATATGGATGTGATTGTTTCTTCTATTATAAAATCAAATTTTGATACTAAGGTGGGATATTTCCAAAGATGAGTTGCGCGGAGTATGTATGTGAGTTTTGGGACGAAAAGGCAGTACTTTATGATTGTATAGGCTGAATGCATGTTAATTTTGGCCAAACGGTGTGATGTTGTTTTAAAATTTTGAATTTTAGAGTCAACAAAACTTTCAAAGGATTGATCTAAGACGGGACAACCAAGGAGGTGAAGCGATTCTTTATTTATAATTTTGATACCCGGAGCTAGTTGTCCAAAAAGGTCGATTGTGTTGTTCTTGTCTGGACAAGAGTCGGCAATAAAAAGTTCGCATTTGGAAAAGTTTAGTGAAAGACCAATAGATGTCATGTCTGTAATTATTTTTTTCAAATCTTCGAGGACAGAGAATGCTTCACCACCAATAGTCCCGTCATCTAAATACCATACGTTTAATTTTGAATTTAGTTCTTTAATGATGGGATGTATAACGAGGCTGAAAATTGCTGGGCCGAGGGGGTCACCTTGTTGGCAACCTACAGATGAAGCCAGAACGCTGGTTTTATATAATAATTTGGAAGGAGAACTATAGCACTGCCAAAGAAATTTATATATGAGGGGAATTTTATCTTTTATTTGGGCCAACAAGGCGCCCCTGTCTGCAGAATTGAATGCGTTGCAAACATCCACCTTAAGCAGAACTTCGCCTGTATTTTGTTCAAGGAATGTTCTTACGGCATGCACGGCGGCTTCGCATCCGCTTTTGGAGCCAAACCCTAGCTGGACAGGTTGAAGTTCTGGTGTAAGCTCCGAAAGGATGGACCGGCAGGCGATCTTGGCGACTAGGTGTCGAAAAGTGGTACCAACCGCTATGGGTCGGATGCCGCCATCCTTTTTGGTCAGAGCACAAAGGTTGGCTCCATATAAGATGTCCTTAATTCCGTCAGGGACCTGACCGGCCAGCATGATGTTCACCAAGGCCGTCAGATTCTTTAAGAGTGTTTCCCCCGTTTCTCCGCTGCATAGGAGGTCTTTCAGGTGCTGAGGTGTCAGACCATCCAGACCTCCAGCAGAGCCATTGGGAAAAGACATTACGGCTCCAAGGACATCCTGTGTGGTAGCGATGAGGTTCGGATCATCAGGTAGTGGGGGATCAGGTAGGCGAAGGTCTGTAGCTGGAAGTGGATGTTTGTTGTGTAGGGCTGTGAGAGTCTCAGGGTTACATGGAGCTATTGCATCGTCAGAAAATAGCAAGCGGGCTGCTCCTTTTATATCACCGTCGGAAATTTTGGTCTCTACAATTTTAAATAAATTGTTGTTTGTTTTAAAATTGTGGGAAGAAGGTTGGATTAAAACATCCCTAAAACAGTTGTCTTTTACTTTTTTTGTCAGTGATTTTGAATTTTTATCAGAATTTATGTGTAAAACTTTAAAAGCGAATAAAAGTAGGTTTTGCCAATTAGGTATAGAGTTATCTGAAATGATCGTTTGGATTGTCTGGCTCAGGGATTTGGACACCGATACTCTGGCACCGCGAGGTATACGTTTTAATATCGGACGCGAATGTTTCAAATTACTTAAAACTTCGTGAAAAGGTATGTCCGGTCCGGTGTGGTCTGGCATAGATGGAGATGCCGGTATAATTGGCTGGGACAGTGCGGTACTTGTTGAAGGTTGAGTATCGCATCTTCGGTGTATTTTTGTTAGATGTATGTTAAGACCCCTGGAGCCTTTGAAATATTTTGGATTTGGGCATTCTGGGCAGCGGATGAGATTTCCTGACGATGCAGTAGCTCCTGTAGGGCAGGAAAGGCTTCCGAGGGGCATCTACAAAGCACCAAGAGAAAAAAAACACGTAAAATTAACTAAAATTACAAGACAAACTACAAAAAAATATATACTAAACTTAAACACTTAAGTATATAGGTAAAGGAATCGGAGAATATAAAATTGTTCAGATTGTGAAGTTCACTGGATTTTGTTTGTCGTATCGTCGTCGTTGTTCTGGTGCAGAGCGAGATCCAAATTTTCGATATAGTATAGGAGCGGCTTTAAGTCTGGCTTTCCTGTGGGTAATATTTGAAGAATAGGCCATAAGCTGTATTTGCCAGGTTCTCTAAATTTCCCTGGTCAAAACCAGATCGGCGTAGTCACGAAAATAGGGCAATGTGCTGCTGTCACTCTTATTTTATAACATATTTTTTGCCTGCGACTCCCGTAAACATTTGTACACAAAACTGAGGCCGTAAGTAACACTTTCCAATCGATTTGAGGCACTAAAATTGATTGAAATCA
This sequence comes from Thaumatotibia leucotreta, assembly GCA_025490895.1. NCBI lineage: Eukaryota > Metazoa > Arthropoda > Insecta > Lepidoptera > Tortricidae > Thaumatotibia > Thaumatotibia leucotreta. Next base: position 12,244 of record JALPQI010011213.1, on the reverse strand, counting down.
AAATTTAGATAAATATTAAATTATTTTTTCAGGAAAATAAACAATCTTGACAGTGACAGGTGACATTATAACCGTTAATTGATCATCTTCTAGAAGATGATCAATTAACGATTACAGCAAGAATTCAGAATACCTACATCAATGTTACTACGTAACTGCGACCCTACCGCGAAAAACGAAATTCGTGAAATTCGTGGATTTATCTCTCTCACTCTAATGACGCCTTCGTTTGAGTAACAGAGAAAATCCTCGAAATTTACGAATTTCGATTTTCGCGGTAGTAGGCCTGCTATAATAGTAAAAGGATTAATCCATAACTGTCAAAAGTTCTTAGAAATCGGCAACTATAGCAAAATCCAAGTGGACCTACTGTCCATTGCACCACTACATCTTAATTGCCGAAATGAATCACGTTAATGTTTCGTGGCCGTTAATTTCAGGCCACAGGCCAGGCCTGTGCTCGAGCCGGCCTGAGTCCGACGCTCGGGCAACGCCGGTCACGCTCATTATTTTTTTTTTCTATCAAGATCGAAAGAGCTCACGATTCTGAGTAGAAAAATTGTAAAAACATCCAAATTATAAAAATCCGCCCAAATCGGCAACTATAGCAAAATCCAACTAGACCTACTGTTCATTGCACCACTACATCTTAATTGCCGAAATGAATCACGTTAATGTTTCGTGGCCGTTAATTTCAGGCCACAGGGCAGGCCTGTGCTCGAGCCGGCCTGAGTCCGACGCTCGGGCAACGCCGGTCACGCTCATTAATTTTTTTTTCTATCAAGTTCGAAAGAGCTCACGATTCTGAGTAGAAAAATTGTAAAAACATCCAAATTATAAAAATCCGCTCAAATTGGCAACTATAGCAAAATCCAAGTGGACCTACTGTCCATTGCACCACTACATCTTAATTGCCGAAATGAATCACGTTAATGTTTCGTGGCCGTTAATTTCAGGCCACAGGCCAGGCCTGTGCTCGAGCCGGCCTGAGTCGACGCTCGGGCGACGCCGGTCACGCTCATTACTGCCAACTCGAGCACAACTGCGGCGGATCTGTCATCTGGGTGCTATTTAAAACAAGATACAGATAAGAAACAGAATGGGAAAGAAATCTCAGCGAATCTCCAGAAGCATGCACCACCAATGTACCTAACAAGCAAACCTATAAAAAGAACAAAACGGAAACTACGCTCAAACGATTCGTAATACAAACACCGAAGGATGGTCGAAATAACTCACAAATGCAACCAAGCACCGCAACAATGCAATCGGAAGATTTTCGAACCGAAAACTCCGCATCCCGAAACACATGAAACAACGAGGCCTCCCCACGAAAAATACCAAGCAAGCACAACCTATTGAAATTTATCACGTTAATGTTTCGTGGCCGTTAATTTCAGGCCACAGGCCAGGCCTGTGCTCGAGCCGGCCTGAGTCCGACGCTCGGGCAACGCCGGTCACGCTCATTACATTTTTTTCTATCAAGATCGAAAGAGCTCACGATTCTGAGTAGAAAAAATGTAAAAAAGTCCAAATTATAAAAATCCGCCCAAATCGGCAACTATAGCAAAATCCAACTAGACCTACTGTTATTTACACCACTACATCTTAATTGCCGAAATTAATCACGTTAATGTTTCGTGGCCGTTAATTTCAGGCCACAGGGCAGGCCTGTGCTCGAGCCGGCCTGAGTCGACGCTCGGGCGACGACGGTCACGCTCATTACTGCTAACTCGAGCACAACTGCGGCGGATCTGTCATCTGGCTTTAGATTTCGTGTTTGTTTTTGTCTATTATTGGCAATGACATTAAATAATAAATGGACGCACAGAGCCAAACAAAAAAACCAAGAAAAGTGGCACTAAAAGTAATTTCTATCATGTTTCAGTTGAAGCTAATAACGCCCACTTACAATAAACTATAATAAAAAAAACTCAAAAAATAAAAAACTTCGTGAAGTGAGCAATAAGTGTCAAATTTGCGAACAACACCGCAAAATAGTAGAAACTTTTTATGTTTAAGGAATAATGATATTAATAATGCTATACCGTAACGTGACCAAATGTCAACTGTCAGAACTGAATAGCGGAGCAAAAGGACCGCAATATTTACTTCTGCAGCCCATTTTTTGGGGCCATTTTTTTGAGCTGTTTGGGAATCCACTTATATATTCTAAATCAATGATTATTGGTATTTCGTTGTGTATCTTCATGCTTTAGTGATTTAATAAGTGTCCAATAATGGTACGTACTGCTCTAAAATAGTACCTAAGTTACGACAGTGCGAAAAATTTAGTTCGAAACGAGTGGAGATAAATTAAAGCACGACCGAAGGGAGTGCTTTAAATCGACACTAGTTATGAATTTCGTTTACGCACGTGTTATGTATCGTACGACGTTTTTCAGTACATAATATGGCCCTACGACGATTTCGACTTGACGTAAAATGAACCACTTCTCGCACTAGCGCGTAAAAATAGCGTTATCTGTACTGCAAATATACTAACGATTTTGATCCTTGTGCCATGAGCATGTGTTCTGAAATGTATATGTGTTTTTAGACGGGACCGTAGATGTAGTGAACAATCTTTTGCCCTCGTATTCTCACGGAATGGTTCGAATTTATATTTCTATCTCAATTAACTTCAGTGATTGGCCGTGTGATGACGGCAGTAAAAGTACATTGATCACCATCCCGACTCTTCCCACGGGTGTCGTAAGAGTCTTGAAAGGGATTGCAGTGTCGCTGACCATTATTTAATAGAAGATTCATTATGGGCAGCAGCATCATCATAGTGGACGCATGGGTACGTAATTTTAGTTATTTTGGTTATTTATTATATTTATTTCTTGGTCGTTTAATGTTAGGTTTTTTAATTTTAGGTAAGTACCTATTTCAATACGTACCTGGACACATTGCTGCGATCGCTAATCTGCTTGCCCACAGTGGCGATTATGGGCATTTACCTCCTAATGCGTCTATACGCATGGTTAATCTTAGAGGCCTACGTCCAGCAGTGGACTGAAATAGGCTGTTGTTGTTGTTGTTGTTGTTGTCGTTCCTGTTCGGATATTTCCGTGAATAGACGAAGGGAAAGGATAGGTACTAGAAGAGGTCTTTGTGCAATAGTGGACTAAAAATAAAATTGGCTGGTTATGTATTATAATTATGTTAGCTACATATCTTTAACACTATGATCTACTCTTTTTTCAACATCTCTACAAATGGTAACCATATCTATACAGATATGAGAAAGCAATTTAATATTTAGCTATCTACATACTTACTTCACTGCATGAGAACCATCTGAATCAGCACTGCTCGTTGCTTCCTAGAATTGTGAGGGCGATATCTGATACATGTGCTAATTTGCATGATAATTATAATGCTGATTAATTAGAAGGTAATTGTTCAAGAAATAAAGTAATAGGTATCATTTCCCATAGGATTATTTATGCGTGAGTACAACTAATAACAAAAGTATCAAGAATAGGAAATACCAAAGTGAGACTCAAACATATTAAAATATTATCGAACCGGGTTACGCACGTATTTAAGTCGATGATTGCTCGACATGTTTCGACCTATTAAGAGGGTCCTCGTCCGGAGCACCCACGACCAAAGCCCGACGCGTAATGCGGGCCTGCGCCCTGCTTATCATCGACTTAAATACGTGAGTAACTCGGTTCGGTAATATTTTAATATGTTTGAGTCTCACTTGGTATTTCCTATTCTTGATACTATCGTATTAGTTCCATAATCTCTGGTTGTACTCACGCATAATAAATAATCATATCGACGCTGGAAAGCAAACACGTAGTAACCAACACAAGGTCAAAAAATTTTTTATTGCACTTTCGGAATCTTCGATTTTTTCCGCGTCGATTGGTGCCATCCGCGTGCCGATATGATGAAAAACAAGGAAATTAGGAACTACAAATTTTCCCATTTTTCTTGAAATGTATTCTCCAAACACGTAGTAAGTAGCAAAAAAACCTCTGTTATTTAAATCAAAGTATTTACAGCACTTAAAACCACCCGTTGTTCTGACGACGATGCTGGTTACTACGTGTTTGCCGCTCATAGATTTGAAAGTCTTGCAGTTACGCCATTTGGCAGGAAATAATATTTTGGGTAGCAGTATCAAATTAGAGAATCTTGTCTTTTACTGCGTTTACAAGGATCACGTAAAGCAAGTTACTTAATAATTACTTCACTTTTGTAGGGTGTAGGGGCTTAGATTCGCGCGCCTTAAAACGTTTTAACGTGGCAGTCGCCACCATTGCGCATACGCTTACGACGTCACTCAGTGCGGTCCGCGGAGCGAAAGTGAGTCGAAGTGTTTGGAATTTTGAAACATTATAACGAGAATTTTGCCTAAAGTGATTACTGATTAAAATAAAAAAATTAAAACGGATAAACGCACGTATATTCATTAAATTTAACTTCATTCCGACGTTTCGAACACTTTATAGGGGTTCGTGGTCTGCGGGCGACTGACAATCGAGGAAATTTGATAGATCTACTTACATCAATATAAGAATGATAAGTACAAAACTACCCACAAAGAATATACTAAACCACAGACATTTTAAGGGATGTAGATATTACAAATATTGCAAATGAAGCTAGTTATTCATTATAAGTATTTTCAAAATGAAGACAAAAACAAAATAAATAATCTACGCCGGTTCTATCCCTACACCTCTGACCTGAGAAGAGATCCCTTGTTTTGTATGATTGTATTGTTAGGAAGGTATCCCAATTTTGGGACCGGCAAGAAACTCAGCGGGACACATCTATTAAAAAAACATTTGTAGTACTTCTTAAGATCCACATGCACTAAACCGAAACATATATATTTTTTACATACATACGTATTTCTTATTTGTAAAATTGCCTGTACTAAAAAGCTCAATACCGTCGTACCCATTAGTCTCACGGTCTATGCGAGCCTGTCTGCTCCTTTATTAGATGATCTATAGGATCCCAAGCTGGTGATAGTGATAAGCTTGTTTCTATCCTATTAAAATTTGAATATTTCATTATCACAATGACCTCGCCAAGTGCGAGTCAGACTCGCGCGCGAAGGGTTCCGTACCATTATCATTAAAAAATACAGTTAAATCAACCTATCTCAAAAACTATAAGAGATAATTTAATCAAACTAAAAATCGTTGATAGAGTTTATTAATATGCAATATGTTTTTTTTTAATTTTAATGCAATATGTTTTTTTTTAATTTTATAGCACGTAGTTTAAAAAATAGAGGGGGTGGGACACATTTTTCAGACTTTGACAGCTGATATCTCAAAAACGGTTAGCTTAAATAAAAATGTGATGTATAAACCTTTATATCATTTTCAAAGACCTTTCTATTGATATGTCACACGCTTATATACAACTAAAAAAAAAATTCTATCCCTCAGTTACATGTATGGAGGGCCCCAACCCCAATTATTTTTTTTACAATATAGTATCACAATTTTGTAGCGGTCCATAAAACACATATCATTACCAAATTTCATCACTGTAGCATTTATAGTTTCTGAGTAAATCGGCTGTGACAGACGGACAGACGGACATGACGAGTCTATAAGGGTTCCGTTTTTGCCATTTTGGCTACGGAACCCTAATATTGTCTGTGGTTAAGTAAATTTTTCTTTGTGGGTAGTTTTTGTACTTATCTTTCTTATTTTGTTTGTTCGAAACATCGGGATGAAGTTCAATTTAATTAATATAAGTACTATCCGTTTCTATACTTTTATTTCATGAGCAATCATCTCAGTAACCGAAGAAAATATTAAAGTGATTAATTTTATTAACAATGTTAGTTTTTTATTTTTTTTATTTGGATGTATTCAAAGTAGGCTTTTCTTTTGTTAGTATAGGTATATTATACAAAGTTGTGTTTATATTATAATAATTAACTACATGATTATTAATGAAGATAACTGATACTGCAGATATAGACTGAGCAAAAGTAGTATAAAGATAGAATGACATACTTTTTTAGTCGTTTCTTCTGTCCAGCGTGGACGTTTCTTTATTATTTAATAGGATCTCATTATGATCAATCAAATCATATTCTTGCTCTCCCACCATCTTCTACTAAATTTTACAATAGCTCTTTTACTTTTCGAGCCGTTCGGCTATGGAATGCTTTGCCATTAGAGATAAGATGTGCCAAATCTCTGTACATTTTTAAAAACCTGTTGAAACAGCATTATCTGTCACTCCCTTAAATTTCCTTAGATTTAACGTACAGATGTATTTGTATTGTATACCTCTTTTGTATATATAGTACATGTATGTATTGTATTTGTATATTTATGTATTTTATTATGTATGTATTCAATCGCTACTTAAGTTGTGTGCTAATTTATTTTCCTGTTACTGTTAAGCACTACCAATTTATTAGTTTATTTTTCAGCTTTTTCCTACTACCCCAAGGTTGTCTGGAAGAGATCGCTTTTTAGCGATAAGACCGCCTGTTGCTACCTAAATTGTTAAATGTGTTTGTTTTTGTACTATCTTTCTCTTGTGGTGCAATAAAGAGTATTATTATTATTATTATTATTTATAAGTTTTTGGGTCTTTTTCTCTCCTGATTGGAGGTGGCTTTTAATTCCACAATCGCGGGTTTTTGACCAAACGAGAATGGAATATTGTGGTAGGTACTACGGTTCTAAAGATAAGAATTTTCTTACTAATCGACAAGTGTTCATAATTACTGCTTTTTGTAATTATTATTATGTTTTCTATATGTAGGAACCAAGTTCATATTGCGTTTATATTATTATAAATATTATAATAATTTATCTTCATGGTTATGAATAAATGATTGATACTTTAGATACAAGATAAACAACTAAAAAATGTTATCAGTCTCAAACGTGCTAGATAGAAGTACTTATAGATTTTTTAGTTGTTTATCTTGTTTAAACTGGGCTCAATTATGTTATACTTTGCTAAAACTATACATTTTATAAAAGTCTAATTATCATTTTTCAAGATAAAGGTATACTTATACGTTTCGTTTTTAATTTAATTATTTCATTTTTGATTATTACACTTCAAGTGGTTTGATTTTCATATTTAATTCCTTTAAGTCTCTTCTCATTTTTAACGAAACATGTGAAAAGTCGTGTGTTTTGTTTCGCGATTCCATTAAAGTCACTTTAAAAGTCATCCTAAAAATGTTGGCAATACATTTAATGCATTTGAAAATACTTACAATACGAAAACAAATAGTGTTACAGCACTGGGCTCATTGAAATTATCTAAAGCATGTGGTTTAACACTTTATTACCGTTACTTTTAGTAAACTTAAAGTGGGTTACTGCGTTTTTGCTATCCACAAAAACGATAGAAAAATGCTATTTCATAGATTTGTTGACGTCGGTTACTACGTGTTTGCTAACTGTAAAAAAACAACCAAAACGTAGTAACCCACATAACTCCACTTGTAATAACTTATGGTGAAATTTATTTTAATGAAATTAAAGACAAAAAAAAGTGGATATTGTGTCCAATTTTTAATAAGATGTGTCCATAAATACGAAAGTTATGATTTTTTTTTCAAAACTCGGGAGGTTTTTCGGCTCTGGTGAACAATTTCATTTTTGTGGGTTACTACGTGTTTGCTTTTCGCCGTCGATATGAAACCTATTACTCTGAATGATACTCTATAGGATATAACGTCGAGCTACAACTTACTACGATTTCGAAGTTCGTGGTAGACCTTCTGTGGCCCTATTTCTAAACTCGTGAATTTCGATCGTCTGTCTCCGTCACACTAGTGACATACACACTGGTCACATGGTGGTAGTGATCATTTGACAGCCTCCGTAGCTCAGTGACGTCAGTAACCTACGAAGCTGGAGGTTTCTGGTAGCAGCGGCCCTAGAGCGAACTTCGAAATCCGCTAATTTGTGAACACGCCTGATGAATTTATTGATGATGAATTTATGAACTTATTTATTAGGGTGGATCGATTTTTTTATTTTCGGGTAATCATAAAATAATCTTTACGAATCGATACTATGCGGCTAGAAAAACAAAAAATGTTATGACCATTTTTGGATATTTTATCATTATGGGCCCCATATAGAAGCTTGAAGATCGGCCTTATTTTTAAGGTTTTTTTAAGAAAACTCGGATATTTTCTGTTTTAATTTTATGGATAAACAAAATAAGATTGTTTTTCATAAATTTAAGGTTTGTGTGATTTAATTATATGAAAATTGTTCGCAGTATCTCCAAAAAATAATTTTCAACTTTGAGGCTCTTGGGGCAGTACTTCCCGAATGATTATCGGAAAAATATATATTGTTGAAGATGTTACTTTTTAGACAGGTTATTCCTATACGCGGCCCTTTCAGAAAATCCTGAAAAAAAATTTTGGTCCATACATTGAAGTATGAAAAAAAAAATTTTTTTTTCGGATTTTTGGAACCGCCAGCCAATAGAATGATAGTCGTAAAAAGTAACATTCTTTAACAATATACCTTTTTCTGATATTCATTTGGCAAATACTGCCCCAAGAGCCTCAAAGTTGAAAACCAGTTTTTGCCGATACTGGTTATAATTTTCATATAATTAAATTGTGCATATTCTAAATTTATGACAAAAAATGTTATTTTGTTTCTACATAAAAATAAAACCGAAAATATCCACGAACTACTGACTTTTCTTAAAAAAACCTTAAAAATAGAGTCGATTTTTGGGCCTATAAACGAAGTACAAAATAAAAGTAAATACAAAAATGATCATAATATTTTTTGTTTCTCTAGCCACGAAGTATCGATCTATAAAGATTATTTTATGAATTTCCAAAAATAAAAAAATCGATCCACCCTATTATTTATGCACGCCTGAAAAAGCAGATCATGTGGAAAATGCAGCTTTTAACACCAACTTACCTGTTTATAAATGACTAACCCATATTCAGCAATAAATAATTTCATTTCATTTCGGGGATTTGCCTCTTTCACTCCAATGAAGGCGTCATTAGAGTGAGAGAGACAAATCCTCGAAGTTTACGAATTTCGGTGTTCAAGGTAGCAGGTCTAAAATAGCCGTGAGTTGGAAAGTAAAGGATACATTAGGTTTTACTCGATAGGTACTGACGTATTGAAGTTTGCGTGATGTCCTACTTTACGTAACAAGTCAACCCTAACGTTACCATACTTCCAAAGTCATGGTACGGCTACGTTGGCTACAGGCCTACTACCGCGAAAATCAAAATTCGTAAATTTGGAGGATTTTCTCTGTCACTCTAACGAAGACGTCTTTAGAGTGAGGGAGACAAATCCTCGAAATTTGCGGATTTCGAAGTTCGCGGTAGGGCCGCTGATCCTACATCCGACTACTGACCTATTACCGCGAAAATCGAAGTTCGTTGGATTTTTCTCTGTCACGCCAACGAAGGCGTCATTAGAGTAAGAGAGACAAATCCTCGAAATTGATGAATTTCGAAATTCGCGGTAGCAGGCCTGAGGCGGTGTGAAAATACTTTATACTCGTGCGATAAATGTGTAATTGCCTACGTCATTACGACCCGTTTCATGATGCTTATAAAAAGGTTATTTCTCCATACTGTAACTGGTAGCAATAAATTAATTATTCTATAATAACATGTAGCATGCATGGCGTTATCACAAGCCATTGAAGAGATTTCCTACCGACATTTAAGAGGGAATAGAAAGTATAAATCGGGTTTCTGGTAAACTCAAGTTAGAGTTTTTGTTTTCTTTTTTATTTGAGATACAAAAACATGTAATAGAAATATCTTATATTATTTATCACTCAACTAACCTACGTATAATTTTGTGTACTTTCATTTACATTTGTACCCTGTAAAGGTACATTTACACCAAACGAGCATTCGCTCATTCAATCCCCCACTTTCGTATTGTGCTCATGTTTCTTTTTTCTTGTAATTCTGCTAACTTTTAATCAGAAATTAACCTCCAGGTCTCTTAATGTTTTCGTGCATTGTACTTTATCTTCATTTGTTATTCGACTGTTTTTGTTCTTAATAATAAAAAAGAAAATAAAAAACTGGCCAACAGCATGTCGGGCCACAGAAGCACAGAACCCTCTCTCTCGCACTTGTGAATTCGTAGGTAAGTGTGACAGAGAGGTAACACTTCGTTCGTGGTTCGCGGTAGGGCCTCAGGTTCCATAGTTATTCGAGAACGGTTGAGCCGATTATGTTTGAAAGAAACGAGTATAAGAAACCGAGGAAAAAAAATTTTTGACAGTATTGACAGTATCTTAAATAATAAAGAGTAATTAACATGTTTGTTTCAAAAATCCATTGAAGCCTAATCTAGAGAGACATAAAACGTATCAGCAGACACATTTCTCAATCGGGTGTTATTAATGAGCGACATAATTTATTGGACCTATAATAATTATATTGTAACAATTATTGTTCCGTAAAGACACATTAAGATATCGTATCGTTTCGGTGAAGCTGGACGGATGTCGTCTGATTGTATAATATGTGGTTACAGAGCTAACTGTGTTGTAATTATATTTCAATAAAAAATTGCAGCGAAACCAAAATAATACTGCAGAATAAATCATAGGTACGTTAATGAATATTGCAGTGCATCGCAGTTTTCTACGCTTCGTGGCAGAATCTGCATGCTCTTGATTCATACCCATTAGATCAACACCAACACAAGAGTTAATGATTGACCCGTTAACAGAGAGATGGCGCTACTCCGTGTAGCCTGTTTTCTGAATCGCACCACCTAAAGTTGCCTAAAACACTAAAATTGATACAGTTCTACAGTCCCAAAGATAATGTTCTAACTTTTTCAGTTCTATCTTGGTTTTTCATCTGTTTGCGATAATTCATCTGACTTTAACTGTATCTTTCGAAAAATAATTACATAATTATTTACACTTGCTTACACATGAACCAAAGTCTTAATCTTTTCTTCGTTACCGCGAGGATTATGTACTCATTAAATAAAACTATGGAAAACGGATAAACTCGCGTTTCGAACACTTTACAGATTTCGTGGTCTGCGGGTGTCGTCCGCGTTAATAATTACGCGAGTTTATCCGTTTTCCCTAGTCTTATTACAAAGTCTTAATTTAAAACAAGCTGAGTGAGGACCCTTTGGCACAAATTCAATATCTCTGTTTTTAATGTAATATAATTTTAAGTTATGTTTTGTGCTAATAAATTCATTTCATTTCATTTCATTTCAAAACTATGCAATACTTCGGTACCTCATATCTTCAATTATGATGTTTTAAAACATACCCATACTACGTGACCTGATTAGGTGGAAGAGGGGGTCCGTCAAAGTACCAGTCTTGGTCACCAGGGGAGGGGGGGGTCTGGTATCATCTCACATGACTTTTGGTAAACTCGAGCTGATGAAGCTTTATTAATAAAATTCATCAAAAAACGCTTAAAAAAGGGTCACGTAATGGGTAGGTAGAGGTAAGTTGAGAGGGGGGCCCCCAATAATTTCGTCGTAATTTTAATCGAAACTAGAAATGCTACAGTAGAATCAGTTAATCTTTCAACATGTCATTTGAAACAATAGGTGTTTGTGTACAGTCGTCGCCAACGGAGCGTGGCGAATAGGCGTCCCTCTTCAAATCCTGCATATTATACTAAAGTCCTTAAGCGTTGATTTGCTTTAGTGCTTGATGGTTTAGTAAACCAGTATTTGACGGCCCCTGTGTTGGGCTTCCAATTCGAATAGTTCAAATGAACCAAGCGAAGAGTTAGGATATACCTGCAACATTATATTATTCTCTAATTATATATTTTGATTACTGCAGTAAAACATGTCTTATTGAAATATTTCAATTTTATCCGTAATTTTAACTTTTTATGTTATTCTTAAAACTTTTCGAATATCACGAAATAAAAAACCGAATATTCGAATACCTTAACGCTAAACTTGGCAGAATTTAAAAAAATCGTTCTAGCCTCCTCGCCGCCGTGTACAGCAAAAAATTATGTCTTAAAAAAATACAAAAAGTGAGTCAAAAAGTATGTATCTTTTAAGATACACTGCCAAGTTAAGGGAAACTCTCGAATATTTGGAAGCCCTTGTGGCTTGACTACGGGCATTATTTTTTTTAAGCATCTATGATTCGGTTTCATCGCAAGCATCCAATTGTTTATATATTATCCTAGTAATTATTCTTTTTATATGTGTAAGTATCTATATAAATTTTGGCAGTAAGAAAGAATACATTTCCC
>JALPQI010011212.1:0-31412 GCA_025490895.1 Thaumatotibia leucotreta | reverse complement strand
TGTAATTTTTACTGAAACTTAAGCTAAGACCGAGTGGCCGAGCGGTACAGGCAATAGCCGCGAATGCTGAGTACGTGGGTTCGATTCCCACCTCGGCACGTTGGTGATCTTGGTCTATTTTCTCTGGTATATGACATCTGATATTTATAATAGCCAAACCCATTTTACCCGAAACAAATGTAACTGTAAAATCACATCCCACGAACTTTTGTACCGTGTAAGTACAAAATTAACAAATTAAACCCGTGTAAGAGCCCTCCAATTATTGCAGTGTGATATTGCATCTCGAGGGAGAAGTATTAATTAATTAATAAAATTAAAATTTTCTCGTTTACAGCTGAGGTAAATTGTATTAGCCGCGATATCGTTACAATTCCTTGAAGAGTGTTTGCCTCTGGTGACCAGCCGAAATGCAATTCTGCCATCGTATACGATAAGGGAACATACCCATACTACGTGACCCTTTTTTACGCGTTTTTTGACCCCGCCCTCCCCCTGGTGACGAAGCGTAGTATATGCCAAGAACCCCCCCCCCCCCCCCCTAGTTTTCTGTTTTGGTCTATGAAAACACGTACTGTCTAACCTACGCCTGCACTCTCGCAGTACGTAAATTTAATTTTAATTAGAATTGTACTTTTGGTTTTTAAAATTGTAGTGAAGGGAAAAACGGTGGCGTGCAAGTCCAATTTACATTACACTATTACAAAATAATCTCGAAATATACTAGTCACGTGACAAGATACCAGACCCCCCCTCCTCCTCCTGGTGACCAAGAGTGGTGCTTTGACGGACCCCAACCCCCCCCCCCCCCCCTAAACAGGTCACGTAGTATGGGTATGTTCCCTAAGTGATAAGTCCTATGTTCAGCAGTGGACGTCTTTCGGCTGATATGATGGTGAAGCGATAAGTAACGTGAAACGTGACCATGTGTTTTATTATAGTCACACGTTTACTGTTTATCTTGCTACGCGTCACTTTCTCACTTGCATACTTGTTAGAACGTGATGGCAACAACGACAATCGATTAAACACGGACCATCATAAGCCTACATTAATTGATTGATCAAAGTAACTTACCTGTAAGTGACCTTCGATCAAAATTATTTTCATTGACGCCTCCTCTGTGTAACTATGTATTCTTTTTAATAACACTTTGGTTCAGTGGTTTACGCATACGGCTTTTAACCCTTAACCACCTACGTGCGGTCTCACAGACACTGGATTATTCAAAATTGACAATAACTAAACGCCAGTACATCGCTCATGCCTCTGTGACCTTGTACCTTTGCCCAGCACCTCCGCAGTGCTGGCCATGCTGTCGACTCGTTCAGACGTGCACTCATTTGGATTTTGTGAGTAATAAAGTAGCATCGGCGGTCCGTGAGACCGCATGTAGGTGGTTACGATACATTTTGTAGGTGTCTCAGTGACCGCACGTAGGTGGTTGTGTTATTTAAATTTTGAACACAGTTTTGAAAAAAGGTTCAAAATATGAAGAAACGAGCCGAAAAATTAGTGAAACCCTATTTAGAGCGTCGTGCAAATAATCAGCGTCTTCCACGGGACTAGAAACTTGTTTTGAATGTGAATGTTCGAACAAATTGTGTGTCGACGTCAGACAAAAATGGTTATTTCTAAAGCATGTAATTTTACAAAAATATCTTATTTGTAACCAAATTAGATAGTTTAATAGCATTTTTGATTGCTCAATTTTATTTTTTTATAATGAAAAGCTTTATATTATGTTTCTTAATTTTGTAATCTCATACCCTGAAGGATACTAAGTTTTGTAATCGAAAATACAACAAGTTAATAAATATGTTAAGTTTGAAATACAAAATGTTGATTATTTTTGTATTTTTGTTCGTTAATAAATGCCTGAAACTATTTAAAGTATATTTAATATATTTAAACCCCCTTCAGTCACGCCAAAGTAAATAAATCAGGTCCCATAAGAAGAAGCGGTCTCCAGGACCGCAGGTAGGTGGTTGTGTGATACAAACAGGACGTAGGTAGTGAAGGGTTAAACTAGAGTGGGATACGATCCTGAGCACTCCAGTTGAGAAGCCGTATGCGTAAACCACTGAACCAGTGTTTTTAAAAGGTATATGTACATAGTTACACAGAGTAGGCGTCAATGAATATAATTATTATGTATGGGAATGGTCACGGGACTTTTCGTTCGAAACTCTCATTCTCATTTATTACTTATCGCTTATCGTATACGATTGCAGAATGATGTTTTGGCTAGGCCTATTGGTCTCCTGTCGAATCAGTTAGCTATTGGAATAGTTACTGGACCGTACATTCCCGTCTAATAATATATACACATTTCCGAACGTACGTCCGACGCACAAGAATCAAAATCGTTTACATATTTTTAGAGCCAACCGTGCGATACGATCATACACTTGGGACGAAACTCGTAACTTTGTTTACATGTTGTTACTTGTTACGTTTTACTGAAGGGTTCGCGTTCAATGCTGTGGGTCCGAAAGTTTATCATTGTTTTTTGTAAGCAATTAAGTAACATAATATCTTCAGTGTCGTATTTTGACTAGGAAAAAAAGGTGTAAATCTGAGTTCCGTATAAAATATGAACTTCGTGATCACATTTTTTCCGTTTTGTCGGCGGAAATGGTATACAGGATGGCCCATTCGAATCGGTCAGTATGGGAAAGTCTGAAACTATAAGACATACGAAGATTTGTTCTTAGGAACCATGTCACCGATTTTGATAAAAAGAAAAACTGCATTCATACATTTGAAAAAAAAAACTGTACCCAGCTAGGTAATCGAACCCGGTTGTTTAGAAAAAAAAACTTACACTGTTTTTATTCAGATATAGTTTGTGTAGGTCTTAAGCAGTAAATGTCTCTAAGAAACATAATGTCTAAAATGAATGGAATTCAATGTTTTCACGTACTTAAATTTATTTTACTAAGTGTTTGTTGTGTAAATGTCAATAAAAAACATTTTTTTTTTCAAATTTATCAACGTAGTTTTCCTTATTATTAATATCGATGACATGGTTCCTAAGAACAAATCTTCGTATATCTTATACATAGTTTCAGACTTTCCCATACTAACCGATTTGAATGGGCCACTGTATATACATATACTCATGCTAAATTTCACCTTTCTAGTACTAAATATGACTGCATTGTGGCGAACAAAGAAAGGGATAAGACAGACGAGAAGGGATAACTATAAAGATTTTTTTGACTTCCGAATCCTAAAATATAATAATTTCGCTTTCGACCGTGCATTATATCTGTAAGGTTCATTCAATATGATAAACATGTATACACTTTTTTCCGTATGTCTGGGACATGAGGCCTAAAATCGTATGTATGTTTATGCCCTTGTCTGTACAATATTGATTGGTCGATACCCGAAAAACGTAATTCTGCCCCTGAAGTTTAGTCCCTTGAGGTATGATCCACTTGGTGCTTTTTGATTTGTTCACGTAAACTAACCAAATACAATTTCACCCTACAAGTTAACTTTTATGGCGTTATTTGTACGCGTTTATGTCAAAACTTAAATCTTTTCTCTTCTATATTTGTTCTTGTTGTGTCAAGTCTTATTGTAGTGAAATACTTTTTTATAGAAATAGAAACGTTATCGACACATTTATTTATTTTATTGCTGTTATTTTTTTTTATAAAGACAGACATACCTTTTAGATTAGAAAAAATCCCTCACACACAAATAAATATAAATATTATTTTCATCACACTTGCTGTCTAAGCACGCTATTGCTTGCGTGCGTAGCGGGAGTAATAGAAAAATGAAATTCCCTAGGGAGTAATAGAAATGTCAATACGTCATTTAATAATATTGTCTTAAAACCTTTTTTTTGTCGGTAAGCGGAATGTTAACTCGAGTCATAAAAGACTTCTAACACTCTCGTTAGTAATTCCGTACTTACCTCCCTTGATGCACTATGTACTATTGTCCAGTGAAGAGAATAAGAGAAGTAATAATGGCAAATTTGCCGACATGCGTATTATAAATAATAATATAATTGTATATACTCGTACATACATGTTTGTAACATGACATGTGTTGACATAATTTTGTTCGGTTAAAAATTATTTATACATACTAAATATCCCTGTATGCTTAGCACAAGATTGGTACGTCACTATGTCGCCGCAAGATAGATAATCCATCTTTTACTAACTATATGAATAAAAGAGGGATGGATAATTTATCTCGCGGCGACATACTGTCGCACTAATTATGTGCTAAGCCTAATGCTACCCTTTAGCGCCAAAAGTTACTGGCCTGAAAGCGTTTACTACTTAACTTAATTTAAATAAACCATTTTAATCACATAAAAATAACAGAGCTTAATGTTTATGTGACGCGAGCGCCATCTGTATCAATATAAAAAAAAATCTTACTTAACACGTTTTCTCATACCAAGACATCCCGTAGCACACTAAACAAATACGCCGCTTTGATTAGTCGATCCTCCAAAAGATGCTATTCTGCCCTACACTTCCCTTGGGACTTATTCCACTTAGCTCCACCCGATTTGTACTGTCGCCATCAAATATATCGGAGCGGCTAGGGTACTCATAAATATCTGAACAGGCCTCTATTATCAAAGCGATAGAGTTCATGTTTAGACATTTTTGAGACTCCAGGCCGCTCCGTTATATCTGGTAGCGATTGTACCCGAGAAGTTGATAATGATAATTGGATTCTGTTTGCGGAAGCTCGGACTTTAAATTTATTTACATTATAATTTGTGTACTTTGGGAGAAAATTCTCCCTTGTGCCGGAAATATTGTTTAGGGAGATTGTGTAGTTAATTACCGTGTGGTGACGGCAGTAATAATACATTTGTCATCACCCCGACTCTTCCCGCGGGTGTCGTAAGAGTTGACTAAGGGATCGAAGTGTCACTGATCGAAGTTTGATGACGGGCTGCAGCGTCATCATGGTGGACACACTACTGCGCTCGCAAATACGCTTGCCCAGCGTTATATTTACCTCCTACATGCGAACATACGCATAGTTAATAGGAGAGGCCTACGTTCAGCAGTGGACTGAGATAGGCTGATGACAGTGATGACGTGTGATGTGTTGTGTTGTTAATTAGTTCGTGACAGTATGTAATTAAAGGTGCATTTAGACCAAACGAGCATTCGCTCATTCTATCTCCCACTCTACGAAATCAACGAATTTCGACGAAACACGTTTTGTGTAACGAACGAATTTCAAAGAGTGGGGGATAGAATGAGCAAATTCTCGTTTGGTCTAAATGCACCTTTAGCTGCTCGCGGCATCATTTAACTAAGCATTATTTGATATGTTTAAGTAATTGGTTTGCAATAATGTCTAATCGGATCTGAATATTTTTTTCCGCCTCTCCCACCATTTAGTTCCGGTATGCAAATACTTTTAAAGCCGATTATTTATTGCTTCAATATTTTCACAGCAATTTGCTATTCATTTATTCAGCCTATTCGATTTTAATTAAATTAACATTTTGTCTGGATGTTTTTATTGTTGTTTTATCAAGTTTTTACAACGATATTTTAGTATTACTCATCATCATCATCATCACCCTATGATAGTCCAATGCTGGACGTAGGCCTCTCCTATTAACTATGCGTATAAACGCATTTGGAGGAAAATACCCATAATCGCCACGCTGGGCAAGCGGATTGGCGATCGCAGTAATGTGTCCACTATGATGACGCTGCTGCCCATCATCAATCTTTTATCAAATAGTGGTCAATAACAATCCCTTAGTCGACTCTTACGACACCCGCACGGAGGAGTTGGGGTGGCGACAAATGTATTCTTATTGCCGTCACCACACGGCTGTATTAACTACAGGGTATAAAATTTTAAAAACAATGGAAGTGATGGATATTGCTTATTTCGTATACAGTTTGACAGGTGTGTCACGACTTTGTTCGAAAGTTAAAGGCTTCCAGGAAGTTATTTCATTTACAAATAAGCCCGTGTGTCGAGCTTTTTGTTAGTATATAAAAATATAGAAAATAATGTTCAGATAACGGTAACTTTCTGTATATAGCTGTGACGACTCAAATCTGTATGATTCCCAATTAATAAACATTTTTTAACGAATTTTGGTTTGATAAAAGAATTTGTTATAGTTTTTAAGTAAACGCGCGTTAATAACGTAGCGGCAGCTTATGGTTGGGCTACAGAGGGCTGCCAACCAAAGATCACAGATATGCGGTACATTTGCGAATAAATTGCGGGACTGGACTATAAAATGCGGGACAGATAGGTTAAATTTAGAGGCACCTAATGCACTCATCGCAATAATTTTTATTTTGGCAGTAGGTATACACGTTCAGTGTACGGTACTCGCAGGCTATAGTCGCGGACGTCGCGGTACATTCAAATTAATATGACGCAATCTTAAATTGCTCCCATTTAGGTATTCATATTTTTATTTTAGTATTTCCAGTTTAGTATTCCATGAAAAGCGGGACAATCGGCGTCCCGCGCGAACTCTTTGCGGGACACATACTTTAGGGCCCCAGAAACGGGACGTCCCGCATATAGCGGGACGGTTGGCAGCCCTCTACAGGTGACGTATTTAGGAGAGCAGTGTGGAGCGTCCCCCGGGTAACTCTTTATGAGTCAGCGCGAGAGAAAACAAATTGGATTCTGGCCAAACTGTACATTGACTTTACTGGATGTGGCTTGTACAGTCAAGGGCATTAATCGTATACTTTTTTATAGAAGTTGCGGAGAACGTAAACAAACTGTACGAATCGCACATCTGATGACTGTTCTGATTCTTGATGGTTGATATGATAGAAACACTGATCTATGTGTATGATTGATTGTAAACAAAGATATTAAAAGCAGGTAGCTACGAGCCCATATAAACGTCAACTAACGAAATAGTTACAATAAGTGTCTTATACAAGTAGGCCTAAAAGTGGATACAGCAATTATATTGAATGCTGACGCGAGAGATTTGCAATGCTTGTACAATCTACACAAATCTTGTATCCAAAATGTGTTTCATTTCCTATACATTTCAGTGAATCCTGTTAAATCTATATGTTATGTAACTTATGTAATCAACACTCACTAATAGATTATACTAAACCAAGAAAATTATGAAATAGTGCTAGACTATAGATATTTCTTTGAACAGTTTGTTTACATTGTTCGCAATTTCTATAAGAAAAAAGCATAGAGTTCTCAGTTTTTGCCAAGCCAATATGGGCATATGACTTTACGAAAATGTATTTTTAACCAAATATTTATCAGGCATTGTTAATTCTACTAATTGATTGACTGACTGACTGATGATTTGCACGGAGATGAGGTACTCATTCGTAAAGTCAATTCTAAAATATACCTATCGTAAGAATACTGAGAGCCTGAGTACCTTCATAAAAATTCTCATTATTGATATTTTTTTATTTCGAACTTGACTGTACATTGTATAAGTGACTAATTTTATATCCCTAGCGGCATTCATATTGTTTGCTAGTTTGACAATAATAAAATGAATGGTACATAGAATCTAGTTAAATTGCAAATAAAATATGATCTAAAATTCATTCGTTTTTAGTAGTAGTTGTAGTTTTTTTTTGTTTTGTTAAACGGTTACATACAGATATACAGATAAAAATACATGTAACATTTATAATAGGCATGATGACTTGCAAGTCAAATCAGCATGTTTTTTCGAACTGTCAAAACGACCACCACTATGGAATTTTATATGAAATACTCAAAAGTGACGTCACGTTTGAGTACTGCCAAATGACCTACTCTTTTAAGTTCTTTTCAATTTATTAAATAGAAGTTATGTACAAAAAATACTGTAATCTACATCATAGCAATAATTTCTTCGTGTATTACGTCGTGCATAATGTTAAATAATTTATTTTAACTACAGTCATCATCCCTATTGCAAGTAAGAAAATGTAAACGAATCTAAATTATGAAAGTCACCTTTTAAAAATAAAGCTATCTTTACGTCGTAGATAAATGCATTCTGAGACGCTTGAAGTGAAGATATTCTGGAAAATTATGATATTGTTGGACACGATCATAATATCATGACTTATCAACACTGCCAATGTCAACATGCTTTTAGTGACACATGTCAGCTAATCTCACTCAAACCTTTCTCTAGTCTGTAGCCTACTTAGTCACTACCAAACTAAAGAAGGGCAGGGTGCCTATAAGTTTATTTACATTGTTTACAATTTCTACTGGCAGAGTGTTTAAATACAGTCTGTCCCAAGGAGAAGTGACCGGATGATACGCAACCGAAATGTATGAAAATGTCAATTTTTTTTCGTGATTTCCTTGTTCCTTGTATTTTTTTTACTTACAACTTGATTTACTGTACAACTTTTGCTATGGGACCACCATAGAAAAAGTTGTACAGTATGACTTATATAGTGTGTCCCAGGAAGCTGGTTACTTCTCCCTGGGACACACTTTACAATGTTTCGCGCGTCTCAAAATGTATTTGTCTTTGACTTTATTTACACTCGTTTGTTAAATAGTCATTTCACCTTTATCGTTGTACCGTACAAATTATGAGTCCCGACGGCAAAGAAAACAAATTGGATTCTGTCCAAATGGTGCATTGGTTTTTGTAGATGTTTAGCTCAAAATACACAAAATGTTACGTTTTGTATATTATACATACAGGCTGCTAAATACACAATAATAATGAAAAAACATGTACATTACGGTACAAGTGCGAACATTTTTAGTTCGAAACGAGTGGCGATAAATTAAAATACGATCGAAGGGAATGTTTTAATTCGACACAAGTTACGAATTTCGTTTTTGCACTTGTATCGTACAACGTTTTTCAGTGCAGGTTCTCCTGTCATAAAATGAGCCACTTATCGCACTATCTCATAAAAAAACACCATTTATACTGAAAAACTTTTTTCGATCGACCGTCGACAGATGGAGTCTTGAGACCCGCCCTAGGGCCTATTCCTCAAAAGCTTGTAACTTGTAATACAAGCGGAAGTCTCTTTTTATCGCCATTAATTAGATAAGGACAAGGAGGTTGGAACTCTTAGGGCGCCTATAGAGAGACGGCGTGACAGACAAAACCCGTGCCACGCATATGCGTTTTACGCATATGTGCTGTCAGTACCTCTCGGGACGTCATGGGTATATAAACTATAAAAATATACCAAGAATGCCACATTGCTCTGTAATCTGGTGCAGGAACCAGTCTACGTACATTATTAAACAATATTCAAACGTTTCCTATCACAGGTAAGTAAAAAAAGTTATATTAAATTGAATATAAAATTAGTATGGGCGAGAGACATAGTGAAGAGACACGACGCTGAATTTGTTGTCGATAGTCTATGTAAACTCTTACAACTAAACGGTGTTAGTAGAAATTCAAAATTTGTTCCCGAGTTACGGACGTTTCCTATGTATAAGTAAGTATAATTATGTGTATTTCTCTATTTAAGTACATATATATATATCGTCGCCTAGCACCCACATTACAAGCCTTAATTGAGCTTACCGTGGGACTAGGTGGATTTGTGTAAGATGTCCCAAATTATTAATTAATTATTATTAAAGTTTTTAATCCATTAATTAAATATTATTTATTGCACACCTTGAACAAACAAACCAATGCAAAGGTAACATATATAACTAGACAGAGGTTGAACAAAAGGCGGTCTTAAGACCGCCTGTTGTTTAACCTCTGCCTAGTCTTACCCTTAACACTTGTTGTTTAACTTTAACCTTAAAGCTAACAACTTAATGTAAGTAGGTGTAGGTACTTATTGTAAATATAAATTTAAATAAATGTATAAATTTTACTGTTTTTATATCATTCATAACGACATCATTTTACTGAGATTTTAAAAATGAGAATGTTTGAATAGCTTTTTTCAAGTAACATTTTTAGTCAAATAACTGTTGGTTTTAATCTATCGATAAAAATATCGAGCCATACCACAACACTATTTACATTAACATGTCAAAATTACCTGACACGGTCGATTTCTATGAAAATGACAGCCAAGGCCGCCTCTATCTCTAAGGTTACACACTAAAGAGGTCCGTGCTCTGTGGATAAGGACTTCCGCTTGTATTACAAGTTACAAGCTTTTGATAAACAGGCCCCTTGTCATTCAGTTTTCTTTTAACCCTTTTACGGGCAAGACTCAGAAAAATACTGGATTTAAGCCTCAACGTCATATTGTAGTACAAAAATGTAGTGTAGGAAAAAATACACAAATACAGTGTTATAGGGTGGTCGCTCGGATTAAAACAATACACAACTAAATAATTATTTGCATACGAAAACATTTCAAACATGAACTCATATGTTAAATGGTCGACATTCCACCTCATCGTTAGTCCGCTTTATGAGTCATCGCGAAATTGGATTGTCGCCAAATTGTGCACTCATGATATTTTTTGAAACGTGTCCATTAATTCGGCCGGCTATGCTGAGTTCTAAGCGCGGACATTTTTACTCTTTATGGCCTGGGAAATAAATTGGTTGACCTGTGCTTTGAATTACTGGATGTGACTTGTACAAAATTAAAAGCTGAGTAGAGTTGTTCCACTAAAATGTAAATGTCTCTTAAGTAACGACATTCTTCAACTACTCAAAATTCAGAGAGGACAATCTCAGGTCTTGCCTACTAACGTGAACTTCGAAATTCTTAAGGTGCGGTTAAACTAAAAGAGGATTCGCTGTTCTAACCTCCCACTCTACGAAATTCGATCGGTACACAAAACGTGATTGGTTGATTTCTTAGAACGGGCGCTAGAACAGTGAATGCTCTTTTGGTTTAAACGCACCTTAATGTCCCTTAAGAACAACTGGCCTACTAACGTGAACTTCGAAATTCTTATATTTCGAGAATTTGTCTCTGTCACTGCAATGAAGGCGTCATTAGAGTGACAGAAACAAAATCCTTGAAATCTTGAGTAATCTTTGAACCCAACCCATAGCCACCTTAGTTTGACTTTCTGAGCTATGTCAACGAACTTCGTTATCTTCTCATTTCACATTAAATCATAGAAATTTTGGAAACGCTTCGTTAATTATTCGGTTGTCTCTTTGATCTTAGTTTATGCGTGAAAGTGGCCAAATACTACAGGGTGAATGATATGAAGTGTTACCAAGTAGATTTTATTAAGTCTGGTATCAAAGTAATAGCGGCTTACTATCGGAAATATGTTTTGGACACCGCATTGAAGTCTGAGCTTCGGCTTATATAGCTCGTAAGAACCAAAAATGTCTGAAAACCGAATTTCACGAGTCATATCTCCAGTGCAGTGAGTTTCGGACTTTTTATCTGGTTTATTTTGAAGAGAAAGCTGAGAGCAATTATACATGTTAATATAAATGCAATGAAGAAAGCGATTGTTTTTCACTGGCACGTACCACCACTACCACTGGATCACAAACGTGCTGCGAGCAAATATTTTTTTACCATTTGAAGACCATAGTCAAGGCAAAAGGTAGTCTAATTGACTAAAAGTAAATTTAATCACAAAATGTAATGTTTTTTGTCTTGTTTTCTCTTACTTATAGTAATAAATTATTGCAACTAAAAAATCGCAGTTCTTCGAAATTGGTAACACTTTATATCGTATACCAGAGGCAAATGAATCGTTTCATTCGATTTTAGAGCTACGTAGACAAAATGAAGATGTGTAGGTGATATAGTAGTTTAAAACCCGCTATAGAGTCATCATGTCCATATTTCAAAAGGAAACAAAAATACATACATACATAAAATTAACTTAGATGAAGGGTCGCATCCAGCGGACTCCTGCGACCTTCACCAGGTCATCAGTACACCTTGTGAGGGGCCTACCCACGCAACGCCTTCCGGTACGTGGCCGCCACTCGAGAACCTTCCCGCCCCAACGGCCATCGGTTCTACACGCAATGTGCCCCGCCCACTGCCACTTCAGCTTAGCGATTTGGAGATCAAACATTATAATTATAGTCGTAGTAGATATAACGTATAGTCTTTAAATTATTTGAGACTTAAATGGTTTGTTTACCGCCCGGATCGAAAATATTTCTGACGTCATGGATTAATTTGGGACGCCAGAGGTTAGAAATGCAATTATTTCGGCCATATCCAGTACTTTGAACCCTGTGGATTTAACCTGTCGAAAAATCCTAAAAGTGCATTTCATAAAAATGCGAGTTCTGGGTTTTTCCGTCGCCCGTTAATTAGTTATGATTATGCATGTGTGGAGATAATCTTTTCGTTTTGACGCAAAATTATATCGAGCTTTTTGATCTATTTGCATATAAATATGAGATGTTTCACTTTTTGGGACACCCGATTAGCGTGAAATTAAAAAACCTTGATTGCAGTCCGGTTTGTAACGAGTGGTACTAAATTTCAACAAAATTTGTGTCAATTTTGTAAACTATAAGCGATATGTTAATATAAAAACACCGATCAAATTTAAATCCTAGTGATATCATACTTGATTGTCGTTACAAACCTGACTGCTATTAAGGTTTTAATCTCACGCTAATTGTGTGTCACTAAAAGTGAAAATGCCCATGAGTTGGTAATGCCAACCAACGTGATCCCATAGCTTAAAGCTTCGGACCCTCTTGGGAGACCCTCGCGCTGACTATACCCAACAATGGAAATTGATCTTTGCGATGGGATTTTATCAAAAAACAATTCAGATACCTATTAAAGCGTTCTCCATTGAAGCCATGATCATCGATCGACATTCAGGGACTGAAATCAGTCTTGATCGTACCTGCGTGGATTCCATAGCCTGAAGCGTTACACCCTCTTGTAAGACGCTTGCGCTAATCGCACCCCGCAATGGAGACCGATCCTTGCGATAGCATTTTACCATAAGACAATACGTCGTAAAGCCGGTATTGCGACACAAATTTCGTCATCCGAAAATGTGGTGTTAATTAAGCTTTTTTTACGATCGCTTTATGTGTGTTTCATTAACGTGCAATCAGATAATGGAAAGACCTATTATTATGGCTATTAAAATTATATGGCGCCGTGAAATATGGCTTTGCTTAGCGCCATAACGCATTGTATACTTTTTGTCTCAACTTTCCCTAGTTTTTATAATTTTTTGACGTCCTATTCATTCTTGAAATTAACTAAAAGGCGTGTTTTACCATAACGAAGCAAACTAGAGGTGTCACATGCGCGCTCCTCTAACGTTTACAGCCGCAGCAAAGTGAAAGTGATGACACCTCACTATTCACATATATCATCACATCATCAGCCTATTACAGTCCACTGCTGGATAGGCCTCTCTTGTTACTTATGCGCGTGGACGCAATACTGCTATTGCCTTAATCGTCCATAATGCCCATAATCGCCACGCTTGGTAATCGGGTTAGCGATCGCAGTAATGTATCCATTATGATGACGCTGCTGCCCATCATCAATCTTCAATAAAATGAATAGTCATCATTCCTTACCTGTAACTCTTATCGATTTAAAACACTCCCTTCGGTTTAATTTATCGCCACTCGCTCCGAACTTCTTTCTTTTCGCAATATCGTAATGTACTAATTTGTTGGATACTTCTCGCGAAAATGCCTATTTGATAAGCTGAAGTTGTCACATTTTCACTTCACCCACATCCGAGCGACTGCAATACTCGTCAGTCCAAGACGCCGCAAAACAGCCATAAAAGCTGATATTAAATTCCTTTGTCGGTCTTATCCGACGATATTAGATGCAAGAGTTGAAGCACACTTGTAACTTAGACGTGACACAGATGTCTTATATGCTAGAGCCACAGCAGATACGCCACTCGTAATGCCTTTTTTTATCAGCGATGCGAGCGAGCAAGCGGATGTAATCCTAAAGACACTAGTCCGATCTACAAAAGTCAAACGCTGCTAAACTGTGTGACAACACCGCAATTCACATAATTTCCGCTCATGGCGAGTGGCTTGCGAATCGCTTTTAGCTTGACAACTGCCTTATTCGACGATATTAGCATGAGTTTCAAGTACACTTAAAACTTGCGAGGTACTGAAGCAGATTACATACTAGCAGATACAGCACGAAACGTGTACTATAGGAGATTGATAATCTGTCATGTATTGTTAATATGCCTCATCTTTCAATCATATTCTTACCGTTATTACAACACCGTGGCATGTCAAACGAATTTAACCTCTAATATTTTATCTGGTATGTGTAATCAATCATTATTTAGGAAACCAATAAAAAATCATCTGCTGTCATTATTGTTCAAATATGAACTTTTAATGGTATGAGTCTGAATTAATTCCTTATAAATTATTCAAAGCGTTCGACCCGAAACTCTTAAAAGCCAAAAGGCTTAATAACATTCTGCAATATTTTCGTAATAGTCTATTTCTGCCAGAATTTATTTGGAAATTGAATCTTCTTTCCATACACTTTAAGTTGGCTTCTATCAACAATAATAAAGTGATAAGAGATTTCAAATTTAATAGTCTTAAAGAAATTTGAATAGTCGATCAAGTGACGTTTTGTCATGATTCAGACGTTAAAGTTTGGTGTAATTTTATAACTTGCTCATGAAACGGCAAATACACTACGAAGAAAAATTAAGGTGTTAGTACCGCGTTCAGCATTTTTCTTTGTTATCAGCATTTTTTTCACTTTTGTGAAGGTGAAACGTGTGTAACTTCGTAGACGCGATGTTATAAAGAGTATTGGCCTCTTGGTATAAGTATAGCTATACGAAGTTTAAGTCTCTGACTTGAAGTAACTCATTACAAAATTTACAATCATTAGCAAAAAATTCGTTAACATTAATTTGCTTTGTTCATTTTCTCAATGTTAGAAATTTGTTCTTAGAAATTTTTTTCGTAAGTTTTGACACGTCACATAGTATATTTCTAAGTTCACGGGTCGAAGGAATTGAAAATGTTGATTTGAATGGTCAACTGGGGTCTCATGACTCAGGATTGTACTATCATTAGTAATTGAAAGTAATCAATGCAACTGTCATATAGTGATTTACGTACTCAAGAGTTTCACAAGGGTCTAATTTGGGTTCAGTGTGTTTCATTATGTGAACATGTATAAAAGTGCTTATGCACTGCATGCATAAATCAAAATTTAAAGAGGTCCAAGTGTGTGAATTTACGTTGACCATACAAATAATTGATATTAAATGATAGAAGTTTTCCGTGCTTAAAAACATTTCACTGTAAATTTACAAACAGGGCAAAATTTGGAAAACATAATTATTATTCAATCCTTCCTTCTTCAACAAGCTACGAACTCGCCAATTTGATTAATTACCCTACCCTACTAAATTGTTGATTGTTCTGATTCTGATCTTTGTTGATAATATAACATGCTTTACAATAACGCTACCAAGAGCTATCCTTGTAAAACAGAATTAACGCTGACATTGTCTATCAATTGTTTTGCCTTGACTTCGTTTTCTTGGAATAAACGATATTGCTTCTGTCAGATTTTATAGTATTTCGGTATGTCTGAAGTATTCATTATTGTCAGAAACTTTGTATTCAACGCAAAGACATTGCCTGTAGTTACAACTTTACTCGTGTGTAGACATCTAATCCCTGTTCAAATATTTTAACATATATTACTGCCGTATTACCTTGGTTCTGGCCAAACGATTTGTATATAATAAATTATTCGCTTCGCAACTCACCGATAATCAGAATGTAATTTGAAGGTTGAAATTATCCAAACAAATTTAATAGAATTAGATGTAGCATTTAGTTCATGTAATGCAGATTCTCTGTTCACTAATGCACATCACCTACGTTAAAACATTAGTACCTAGTAGCTTGCCAAACCCCACCAAAATACCTCAAAGTTTCTAGTTCAACAAAGTATATTGCTTTCGCCTTTGCATGAGACTTAATCCTTTTCTCGTTTATGTCTCTTTGACTCAAATTGAATGTGTTTGTTAGTATCTAGTAGAGATACGTGTTCGTTTGGTTGAATGGCGTAATTTTAGCGTTCATTGATGTAAATTACGCTACGGCAACGCAGCCAAGTCATTTTTACAAGCAAAAAAGTTGTTGAGCATTTTTTATAGCAAACAATTTAAAAGCAATTTGAACGATAAACTAGAAACCTTATTAGGTGTTAGGGATGGCTGTAAAGCCAGCAAAGTGCGAATATACGATGGAAATAACAAGATATTTCTCAACTTTATTTTACTCAATATTATAAAATTCTTAGAAATTGATATTCTACTTAACTTAGACGCTATTTTCGTAATATTAGTTCAGTAGTTCAAACTTATCACAAACTAGACGTTGCTCACGACTTCATTTACGTAGAATTCGGTTAATTATATCGCTGGAAATTTATTAAAATATTTAGCTTGACATGTATCGACCTATTAAAAGGATCCTCATGAGGAGTAATTTTGGCCAAAGCCCGACGTGTAAAATGTCTCTTAAGGGATGGAAACAATCATGTCGAGCAATTATTATCGACTTAAATTACGTGAGTAACTCGGTTCGTTATTCGTTGATTTTAAAACCATCTAATTTTCTATGTTAAAAAGCTAAACGTTTTCCGGGCCTTAAAATATAATCACACTAAATATTGTATCGGTACTTAAGGCGTGAAAGACAGAAAGACAGTGTTACTTTCGTATTTAGAATATTAGTAAGAAATATCTTAGTTGACTTCCGTGCACTGAAAAAAATATTTACCAAAGTGACTTAGGTTGACTACATTACGAGGAAACTTTGATATATGTAACAAATCCTTGCTATCAAATTCACAAAACTAAAAAGGTTGAAGTTGATACCAGAGTTCTGGTTAAATCAACAAAGAACATTGTATATTATACCAATCAACTGGTAAAATCAACAAAAAACTGGTGTTATCAACCAAATTAATTTAGTAGAATGCCAACATAAAAAGTTTGGTAAAATCAAAAAAAAAATTGTGATAGGACCCAATCAACCTAAATTTCCGGTTAGAATTACGCAAGATCTGATAAATCCAACTTAGCATTTTTTTCAGTGTGTGGTGACGGCAGTAAGAATACATTTGTCACGACCCCAACTCTTCCCGTAGGCGTCGTAAGAGTCGGCTAAGGGATTGCAGTATCACTGGCCATTTATTCATCGAAGATTGCTGACGGGCAGCAGCATCATGAATCATAGTGGACACACTACGGCGATCGCCAACCCGCTTGCCCAGCGTGGCGATTATGGGCATTTAGGTACCTACTAATGCAATGCATCCTTATTATTCGCATAGAATAAGTAGCAGCAGTAGACTAATATAGGCTGAGTTGTGAGTCTAACAGAATAATCTTCGATGACTTCACCTGTTTCCCCGTAAAGTTTATGAATGAAGGAGCAAATCCAAATATTTGCTAAATAAGTTTAAATATTCCCCAATGTTTCGAGTGGCGTGCCAAATTACGCGTCTACTCAAATTCTTACCATCCACGTGTGGGAATGTTTGTCAACACTTCGACCGTCAGGAATGCCAATGTGGCCATTAAATTGTGGATGTTTATGTACCAATTGACTTTGCCAGCAAAGGGTTAAACTCCGTTAGTGCATTTCAATACTTGTTGCTAAATCAATCGAGTATTTTATTGCTTGCAAAGAAAATCGAATAAGCTTTCGTATCGAGTTTCATTCGTAAATTGTGAATGTTTATGACTTTGGCTGTAATCGCTGTAGGCTTTGATATGTTACCGACTCTGCTGTGGTAAATTTCAAAAGTTGTTCTTTATTGCACGGAAACTAGGAATTAGAGCGTTTTCACACATACGTGTTTAAAATTCTATAGAAAATTTATGTAGTTTTCGTACACGCTACAAAGCTCATTTCGAGGCATAAATTCTTAAAAACTCAACTATGTATGCTTGAGTTTTCTATAAAGTATAAACTATAAATGTATGCTGAGGGTGGTCGTTTTTGAGACCGGTGCCCTATAGGGGTTAAGTCTCCAAATGGGCAGTTCTATGCGATTATTCTGTCGCACCAATCAATTCATTACCATTCCCAAATCATTGACGAACTGCGTTTAAATATTGGAGTCATTTTCGATTATCTTGTAGCAGACGCATGTTTGTCTGCTATGCTGGCATAATAGTCTCGTTTTCTTTTATAAAACGGTAAATAAAGTGGTGATGGTAATGAACAAAAAAAAACCCTAAAAAAATCGCATAGCATACCTAAATACGTTTTTCACAACACTGCCTCGATGGCGTAGTATCCGTAATACTACAGGGTGTCATAAAAGTCTATAATAAATAGTTTAACTCTGAATCGCGGGCCAGATCAATCCGTACATAAAAATGCTATTCCAAACACACGTTTAGCAGTCTGAAACATAAAGCACTAACACTTGCTAATGGGGCAAATTTGGCTCTGACACTTCGTTAGTGAATGTTGTCGTAGTTGGCTAGAAACATAGACTAGCTCTGATAGACTCCGGAATTTCGGATCTAGATTATCTTTAGATATCGTAATTTTGCTGGCTAAATGTGAGCTAGTTTAGAACACTTAGGTTGCTGTTTTGTGGCTTACAGATGCAATTGTAATATTTTTTTTTTAAGAGTTCTCATCTTTTTTAATTAACTATGGATGAAGAAACATATTTCGATCTCATATGACTGTAAGGTTTTCGAAAAGGTTGGTTGCACGAATGTGGGCCTCTGGACTCGTCAGAGTTGCAGACGTATAGTCCTTCAGGCTACGGTACCTGTTTACAATAAAACGGCCCGTATTTTATTCCACCTCTGTATTGATACCTAACTTCGACTAAACTATACATAAAATTTAATCGGTAATCATGTTTGTTGATGAAGTTGCATATTGGAAGAAGTGAGAGGGATAGAAAGTATGTTACGCAGTCAATACAATACCAAAAAAAAAATAACCAAGCGCAATTTTCGATGGATAGGACAAACGAATAATTGCCAAAACGAATAAAAAGTGATCTGTGGTTAGGAATTATCGGTTCGACTGTAGTTTAGATTAGGTTTGCTATAGTTAAACTTGCGAAAGTCAGTTAATTAGTTTAATGAGCTGACATATATTGACGTATCTAGACTAATTTGCCCGAATATTTCTAATTCTAAGAAACACGTCTTTAGCCGAAGGTTTATAATATAATTTGTGTCGATTTCGGCAAATCGGCGGTGGTTTCTCTCTCCAACATATAATAATATTTTATTTAAAAAACGAGTCAGTACTAGATCTTTCTTAATGAAGGCTAAGTTAATGTATGATTATATTTTAAAGAAAGAAGGAAAAGTATTATTCACTAAAGCACACATACGCCGGACTCGACAATAAGAAAACTACAATCAATCACACAAAACTTAAAAATAATTTATATGAATCCCCTATTTTATTTTTATGAAATAAAGAAAATCTAAATCTTACATCACTGCAAAAACACGTATTGGCTAGTTAGGGAGCAAAAATCGGTTGCTGAAATACTAAACGATAATCTAAGCAACTTTTGCACTCTGTTCAGGAAACGTGTCAACACGAGCACAAACTATCCAAAGCCATCACACACATCCAGCACAATCTAGATAAGCTAACCGGCTGAGAGCACTGAAACTTAGTCTGCGAACTCAGACTAACTAAGTTTCACTCGTCTGGCGCAAATTGGACAGGTTGCTATGACGTGACGTCACAGGCTTCGATGGCTCCCTTGGGAGGTGACAAGGTGACACTACACGTGTTTAGAGTGACACGCGTATAGTGTCAGTGCTGACACGTCCCTGAAGAGTATGTTGGGATAGTTTTTCCAATTCGTTACAACTTTAGAAAAAACGCCGTTATTTATAAACGTTGGCGAGTTATTGACGTTCATCAAATCTCCGTCACTTTAATATTACTTTGTTTTTATTTGCTAGTTATAATTTAATAGGTATTGTATCTTTTAACGCGCTTTTATTGGCTTCACTTGTAACTATGTATGTAAGAAAATATTGGCATCTTAATTTGACTCGCTTTCGGTCTTCGATTAGGATAAAATTTTGCACACGCTTTGAGTTCTAATGACAATACATGACTAGCTACGAAACGTCATTACAAATCCAATGTGGCACCCACATATCAATTGAAAGGGTTTGCTGTCAGGAATACGAAAATACGTGTTTTTTAGTTAAAAATTAATGAATAAACAAGTTAATCTTTATCATCTTTCAGGAAGAAATCCTGGAGTGGTGATGAATGTATATTTTTGTCCGTCACCACGCCGCGTAATTTATCTATAGGTACTTGTGAATAAAACTTTGAAACAGATAAACTCCGAATAAAAGTTAATCGGTTTTATAGTTTACTCATGAAGTACCTAATCATCGCGGTAACCGAAGAAAATATTATCTATTCTTATGTATAAGTGCCGAGGTGTAGTCTGGATGGTGAAAAGAAACAAAAAGGACTAATAATTATATCAGACGCATTAAGAGCGCCGCTTTTTGCCCGACGTGATCTCGTTACCAAGTTTTCCTCTCAGTACTGAGGGGTTTGATTCTTTTTATATTTTTAATTTCCTTTAAAAAGGTGTCTAATGCAGTCTTTATAGAGCCCTGTCAGTAACAGCTATTTATAACGTTGCTCATGTTTTTCCATATAAAGTAAAACTACTAGTGCTGAACGCTCCACTTGTCAAAGTAACAAAGTAGAAATTGGAATATCGAAAAATCTTAATTGTTCAAATTAAACCTTTATAACCTAGGCACAAAGTGCCTTTAGTTCAGTGTCGAACACTGGTACTTTTACTGTTTATATGACTTTTGAAAATTTGATCGCGTCATATTTGAAACCACTCTTTTGTCAAATTCGGAATCAACTATGGAACTTTACACTACGCTCTAGTTTTCCCTTGCCACTTTTTACAAAATATTATGAGATTGATGCTTATGGCAGTATTAATTCTCAGTATATAATACCTAAATATACATTGACGAATTATTGTTTACTTAATTGCTTACATCATCATTCGCCTTGGCTAAAATGAATCATTCAATTTCACTCCCAAGTTAAAAAAAAACGAAATTTACATGTTCTGCTCTTTTGTAATATTCACTTGTAGACCTTTAGTCCTCTTGAATGTAACTTCATCAATTCATTACAGCATTAATAGCATTATTACATTTCTTTCATAAGATTTATTTTTCCTCAAAGAAAAGTAACTTTTTCCTTTCATCCACCCTTAATTACACGTGACACCTCTCCTGACACGGTTCGCTAACGAAATTAATTACAAAACGTAGCATCAGCTGAATTAATACCTCATCTGCCAGGGAAAAATCATCTTTATTCCGTTCTCTTATGGGCATACCTTCACTGCATATTGTCAATCTTGTACCATTCGGAAGAGAGTTCAAACTATCTATTAGAACCAGCGATCACTTACGCTTGAAATGCCAATCGATATAGGCTCATATGTAACCGTGTTAGGGTTGAATTGGGAAGGAAAAGGGCTGAATAGAAGTCTCTAATTAGAGCTAGTATGCAAGACTGATTGGGATGACGCAGTGCCTTGTAAGTTTGGCGGTTAGCTGTGCTTGCTAGATTGGTACCTAAGGAATCTAATGAGATAGTTATGTAATCATTATAAACCAGAACCTATGTCAGATTGCTAGATGTAGGCCTCTTCCAAGTAGCTTAAATTTAAACTTGGAATGCCAAAAGCACAAAAGGTAGCGTGTGATGTCATGCCTACCATGCTAGCACCTAAAGGCGGTGTAACTATAAAAGCAATTGTTTTGCGGATATCTAGCCTCTATTTTCGTTATTCATTATCCGAGAAAATGGCGTATTTTAAGCCACATTTCGACGCAAGACAAAAGTATTTAACAGATTAAATATAAGTGTATCATCGTCGTAATGTAGGCTTTGTCTCTCTGCTCTGCTCTGCTCAACATTTGCTTCTATTCGAGTACGTCACTTATTCCAGTCCGGAGGAAATTATTATTAATTTTCTTGACACATACATATTATTGTTAATTTGGCTGATGGTTACTTAAGCTACCTACTTACTTTATTCTTTACTTATTTACAAATAATTAAATCCCCCTGCCACAATTTCAAAATTGCACCCTGTCTGATAAGACTATGAATTTTACTGTTGCGACTTCCTTATCAGGCACAACAGTAACGCTTTTAATACACCATCTTTGACCATCCCATTTCACCAACAATCATCCGAATATCGTCTACCATTTTCTCGGACACACACCGCTACCTCCGTTCATAATGCACACCTTACAGCTATACTAACATTTCTCCACATAATACTCCACTAATTACATATTTTATTCAAGCCAGCTTAGCACTCCTGCGAAGCCATAGCATACTCAATTATGAATTATGAAATATCTAAAGGCCGCGCTACCACTTTAGGTAGGAGCCGGGGTAATCCCTAGAAATGCGAAATCAAATTGAGTAGACGTTGCCCCGGGATTAATAACCCCTGAATCGGGGTTGCAATTTGCAACCCTTGCCGAATACTGTACAGAAGTAGAGAACTGGATGGAACAGTAATTTGAAATAGGGGAAAAATTCACTGCCTCAGGCGGACTTCGAACTTACGGTTTGGGATACTAACCTACTGCTTTATCAAGTCGGTTACCGAGTTTTACAGTATGTGGACGAGGATACATTGAAAATTTCACTTCATCACTTCTTCTGTTGATATGCTTGAGTTTCATTGTTATTTTGCGTGGAATCACACATTTGAAATTGAAATTGAAATTTATTAATGTATGTGGAGATTGGGTTATTAATTACTTTTTATGTTTTTTTTTAAGTAGTAACACTACTATGTATATCAATTTTAGATATTAGTTAGATGTCGTATAGTGGGATACCATCCGATTTTATTAATCTCGGTATTTTTCTTTAGTATGGGACATCTAATATTTAAAATTATTCTCTGCTATTCATGTTTTGTATCTTTTTTATGAATACAGCAATATATTTTGCCTAAATTGTACAACTTTGAGTTTGGTCCGTCAGCGCAGTTTAAATATTTGAATTACTAACTTGTATTTAGTTATTCATATTTATCTTTTGTAATATATATATCTCCCACATCATTTGACGACGATTTGGAATCTTAAATTACATTGTTGTGTCTTCATTAGTTCATTACATACTAGACATTTATAGTTACTGATTTCTAAGAATGAACTTTTGTCAGTTGAGAAATGAGCCTTAAAAATATGAAGTTAAGACTATCGAAAAAAACGGTGTATCTTACCCTTATTTTAATAAGGTTTAATCTATAATTGTCAAAACTTCATTCTTAGAAGTCTGCAACTATAGTTGACACTATGCAATGTCAAACGCGGAGTATCCTACGAATAAGCGTGTCAGTTCTAGCGGTTTAGTGCTATGGTTTTTTAATTAGTGCATGACATAGCCGTAACATATCGACGTGACGTAAGCACGTCTCGGAACGTCTTAATTATAACCAGCTTCTGTGCATTGTTTTGGTCTGTAACTGAAGATATATTGGTAATTATGATTTATGATTCTAACTTTGGGCAGACATCTCTCGAAGATACTTTAAAGACCGAAGAGTTCGTAGCAATCCAGCGGGGTAATGTTATCGACATCTAGAATACCTTGCTGCAGATGCCACATTTTTCTTATTTTTATGATGATTCGTGTTAAGATAAAAATAAATATGGGAACCTCTTTAGTGAAACATACCACTTATCTCTACCCTAAGGACGGTTAGACGGAAAAAGAATACAAAGATATTAAAGATACACGCAAATTCTATCCTTCCAACACATTTATCAGGTTGAATAAATCAGATCCCGCGTCGAACTAGACAGAAGTGCTATACATTCAATTTGATTTGCCTCGTTAATCTAAAACTGACCATAGGGGCACAATCTTTACTATTGGCTTCGTCCAGGAAAGAGTTTTCCATAGCAACGTGCATTAAATTGCACTTTACGGTTATGTTGTGAAAACACTATTATGAAATATGTGAACAGGAAAAATTATAGAAAATCTACTTCGTCACGATGACTTTAATTAAGTTTTGATCGAAAAAAGAAGAAAAGGCTTACATGGAGCAATTAAAGAAAACCAATGAAGTTGAGTCCTATAGAGAATTAAAGGAAAAAGCAGAGAATAGGATAGAATGGAAATTACTCCACCGACAAGAGCCAAGCTTAAATAAATGATGATGATGAAATATGTAGTCCTCACATTAAAGATCACATGACTTCAATCTATCATATTTACGACGCAAAATGCTACGATAATCCTGGCATACTCGCAAACATTTCCCAAATGAAACTCGTATCAGTCGTATCCCTCAAACGCGCACTTATCTCGAAGGGAGCAACCCTCCAGAGGAATTCAACTATTGTCGGCCCTGATAGTCTGAGGGAAACTGGGTTATTCGACGATGTATCAAAATTATATCAAACATGTATTGAACTTGAGGTACTTTGGTTGTTGTCGTTGCCGTCACGTTCTAACTAGTGTGCATGATGCAAAGTACGATAAACGACGAACGCCTGATCATAAGCCACCTGGGTGCTTAGACAAGTTGCTAATCGCTAGCGCTTAATCGTCAATCGTAAACGAAAGCCAGCTAACTGTCTTTGTCGCACTAATATGAAAGAGTGATAGAGAGGGAAAACTACGCTACGCTACTAAGCGCTAGCGACTGGCAACTTGGCTAAGCATCCTGGTGAATTACTTGGGGCTCAGTAGGGTTAGCACAATGACATGATTAAAGCGACTATACCAATCGTCATAAGAATTTAAACAAAATGTAAACAAAATATGGCTGACTTTCCATAGCAATTGACGTGTTTGACACGTATTGTGAAACACGTTCGAAGATATATTTTTAAGTTAATACTCGTACTAATGAATATCAATAATTTGAACTAAAAGTGTAACGTTTTTAAAGTAAATAGTATCTGAACATGACATTTTCTATTTTATGAATAGATATTGCGACATTGAGCTGCATTTTGACCAAACGAGCATTCGCTCATTCTATCCCCCACTCTACGAAAACGAATTTCGACGAATCACGGTTTGTGTAGCGATTAGCGAACGAATTTTGTAGAGTGGGGGATAGAATGAGCGACGGCTCTTTTGGTCTAAATGCACCTTTAGACGGGCTGTATGCTTGTTTACCAGTTCCTTGCTTTTTAAAAGTGCGTCCTGGATTCCTCATTATGGATCGTTGATCACCTGTCGGTACTTTTCAAATTAACTTGTAAGAAATGTCTCATTACATAAATCTAAGTATCTACTTTTTAGCCCACCTAACGAAGACCAAAAGTTGCCTATCGGGGGAAATAACTCGTGTATAAGCGAATTTTGGCATAGTTGTAGGGAATGGTGTTTTAAACCACATACTAAAAGTACTGGCGGTTAGGAGTGGAGCTATCGGGGGGAGGGGGGTGTAAAGGTCCTCATTTTTAATTTTTCGTAAATAACTCGTAAACCGTGGCTTGTAGCAAAAAACGTTCTAGTACATAAGTAATCTACATAAAATTCTCTACAAAACATATGTATACATGCTTCCTCTGGGATCAATGTGTCATGAGATAAGAAAGCAAGAAGATGGACACTATAGAAATAAACACATTTGTTTAAGTAGGTATAATGCTCGCGAGCATTCCAAAAGAGTTTAATGCTCAATACCTCACCATATTTAGAGTCTTTAATGTTATATAAAATTTCCTGGATTCGGCTTGGTTTCAGAGATAATCAACCTTTTTTTCGAAATAAGTTTTTCGACGTAACTCATCATAAAACTTCTTTTTGATTACAATGCTACCACAATGTTTTTTAATATTACCACACCTTTTGCCTGGCTATCAAAAAATGGGAATAAACTTGACGAAATAACCTGTCCCTAAAAAAAAATATTAAAATAAATAATTTTGACAAATTGTTGTTATAATAAAAAGTACTGGAAATGTTAAAGAGTATTCAAAAAGTCTAAAAAAAAAAAGAAAAAAAATTTTTTTTTGATGGTATTTGACATTAGGTCTCATAATAATTTTTGTTTGTTTTGATGTCTAGAATGCATAGTTAAAATCTTTTGACGATGATTATGAGAATATTTTAGGTTTAGTAGATAATTAGGAATTTTATTTTTACAAATAAGCATTCAGGGCGCGCCCAGGCGCGAGCATTCCAAAAGATTTTAAGTACGCATTCAAGATATCAAAATAAACAAAAATGATTATGAGACCTAACGTCAAATACCACAAAAAAAAAATTTTTTTCTCTTTTATTTTACACTTTATGAATACTTTTTGACATTTCCGGTACTTTTTATCATAACGACAATTTGTAAAAATTATTTATTTTAATATTTTTTTTAGGGACTGGTTATTTCGTTAAGTTTATTCCCATTTTTTGATTGCCAGGTAAAAGGTGTGGTAATATTAAAACACATTGTGGTAGCATTGTAATCGAAAAGAAGTTTTATGACGAGTTACGTCGAAAAACTTATTTCGATATAAAGGTTGATTATCTCTGAAACCAAGCCGAATCCAGGAAATTTTATACAACATTAAAGACTCTAAATATGGTCACGAATTGAACATTAAAATCTTTTGGAATGCTCGCGAGCATTCTGTATGTGCCATACCTACTTAAACAAATGTTTTTATTTCTATAGTGTCCATCTTCTTGCTTTCTTATCTCATGACACATTGATCCCAGAGGAAACATGCATATATCTTTTTTGTAGAGAATTTTATGTAGATTACTTATGTACTAGAACGTTTTTTGCTGTAAGCCACGGTTTACGAGTTATTTACGAAAAATTAAAAATAGGGACCTTTACACCCCCCTCCCCCCGTTAGCTCCACCCCTAACCACCAGTACTTTTAGTATGTGGTTTAAAACACCATTCCCTACAACTATGCCAAAATTCGCTTATACACGAGTTTTTTCCTCTGAGTTCCCTTCGTTTGGTGTACTATTTGAAAGTTCTGAACTTTTTTTTATCGCCCCCTAAACATCGGACTGTACATAAAATTTGAATTGGTTTTATAATGATACCAAGTTTTTACATCTGAATTAGGTGTCGTATGCGTGTGGTGAGATTTGTCCTAGTTTTCCATTTCATAAAAATGTAGGTTGAAGTTAAACTTGGTAATACGAACGTGGCGATATAAAATCATATGTGTTTTATTATGTACTGGTATTTTACGGCTACTTATTTATTATCTTCTATATCTTTGTTATCTAGTTTCTAATACTCGGTGTGTTGTTTCAGGTATGCATCTTGCGTCGTATAAAACAGATGAATCTTCAGAGCCTTGACATTCGTAAGCTAAGTGGTCTAACTCGTAGATTCTATTGAGAAGAATTTTGGGTGCAGTGTTTTCTTCCGGGTTTATTAATATGTGTATTTAAATTTCTTATTGTACATGAAACAGGTATACGCAAGTAACAATTTAGATAGGTACCAAGGCGAACTTATTCATACAAGGAATTTCTGCGGTAATTTTTACAGGAACCAAGAGATAGACAAACATGTGACTTTCACAACGAATACTTTATTACTGACAAAAAGGGGTTAACTTAAAACAGTTAGACCGTGTTTGTTAGTAAACCCTACACTTGTGCAAGTGAGCCTTGATGAAAATACGCTCGATAAATATATGAAGTCGAAAATTTTACATACGTTATTGTAATCAACCCAGTTATTTTACCTATTTCTACCGAATATCTCTTGAGTCATATGTATGACTTACCCTACAGTCTTAACCCTGCCTGTCCACCCTCATTAACGCACCTTTAAGGGTTTACAGTAATTTACCAGCATTGTCTCGAGGTATCGCGGTTAACACTTTACGTGCCCAGAGGATTAATTAGTTTTCGGGTACACGGGTTAAAAGGTAAGAGTTATGAAGTATTTAATAAGTCTCTGTTTTATCGGTTCGTTTTGGCTCATGAATACTAAATACATTTTATAAGAAGCGAAATAAATCGTTACTTTCGAGGCAATTTTGAAGGGCGAGCTTGAAGGTTAGGACTTAATAATTTACCGAGGCTGGGAGTGAACTAAAATATGAACATCGGTCTTGTGCCGCGAGTTGAACTTTACGATTGTGAAGAAACGAAGTGAGAAACATTTAAAATTTACATAATATAGTCTTTTTTCAATTTCGGCCTTGTACGGTTGGATCCAAAACATGTAAACTATTTAGAAGCTTGTACTTTGGAGATATGTACTGAAATGTGAACATATTTATAGACCGGACTGTACTGTCGCCAAATAGTTAATACTACTGACTACTAGTGCACTTGCTTATTATAATAAGTGTTACAAATGGTCGCTCCCCAATGCTGTTTTTTATATGCCTGGGGAAAATGAGCGATAATTTTATGTGATGGATTTATTCATGCGGGGATACTAAAACAGGCTACAACTTTTTAATAAAATCGCTAATAATTTGTTAGAATTTTCTGGATAGCACGTTTAAACTGTGTAACTAGGTTAGTGTGTCCCATATTTTACTAATTTTAGAAATTAATAACGCATACCCCCTAAATCGGTTTCTTTAACCCCAAACAAACTTACTGTCTAACCAAATGTTTTTTTAGTAATTTGGATGGGAATTTCAGTTGAAAGCCGACACGGGTTGCAGTTACAGGAATGAACTGAAATTTATTTTCAGACTGTTTTGCAGCCTATTGGATCATGAAATTGAATCCTTCTCTTAGCTCTCTATTCACCTCATACTTAATCTATAAGGCACTGGTCTCACCGCGAGCTACTAAGGTATTAAACACGAACGAAAGATACGCGTGTCTCTTTTATTTATACGGGAGTGCGTAATTTTTGTTTGTGTTTATAGCCGATAGTTCATAGCTTACTAGCTCACGATGAGACCATTGTCTATTAGAGTTACTTATGCAAAATGCAAATATAAAAGAAGCAAAATACTGTAAACAGAAATGAGATCTAACATGAAAAGCCGTAGGCAGTTGCTGACGGGGGGCTGTTATTGTTATGAGTACGATCATCGCTTGGTCTTTCTATCTTATTATATCTTACGATAACTGATGATGCGAAAATATTATTTTGATAATATTCTTCGTCGTTTGTCCTCTTTCGTCTTGCTTTAAATGGTTGCTTTATTTTTTGTTGCGCTGTTAACTCATTCGAGTTGTTGAGCAAATACATACTTTAAAATATACCATTATATGCTTTTCAAAATATTCCTCTTACTGTCCACTAAACAAAACTGAAACGCAGTAATTCTGTATTCACTCACATTTAGGTACTGCATTTAGTTTTGATCCACAGATACCAGATGAGAATTTAATTCAAAGTAACTGATTATTGCTCATATTTTTATTAAAAAAACCTATGTGTAAGTAACCTAAGTGTAGTATTTACTCAACAGTATAAATATATAACTTGTCTAAATATTTTTGTTGATATTTATGTTTGGTGCGTAAGAGTTGCACCTCGCATCACATAAATGATTGAGTATTGAGTACTGAGCATCTTTAAAAATATTCCTTAACATTTTAAACTTCTCCGTCGCGTGCATCTCGTATTTATGATTGTAAAGCTGAAAAAACCTTATAAATTAGATTCTATAGAGTATCTTTAGAAGCGAAATATCTTTTATTTAGCTTAAAAAGTTGCAACACTAAGAAAAATAACCCCGAGAGAGCTATAAAGAGAAGCGAGTAAAAATCACTTCTCGGGAAGAAACTCGAGTCATATTGTTAATTATTCCTTCACAACTTTCCCGTTTAGCCGCCATTTTATCTGCTCGTAAAAAAACGGTCGACGTCATCTATTGCCACCTGGCCCTTTTCTGTCCAGGGTGGGTTTGGACACACCTTTTCCATGTATCTTGGAGTAATGAACTGATGAGAGATATAAAAGAAATGTTTTGCTGAAGTCAGTAAATAAACGCTTTTTGCGCGTTTTCCAAATAGAGGAAGCTAGGGTACCATAAGTAGGTAGGTTTTTCGTGTGAAGTTTTGTGAAGGGTTTGAAGTGCGAACATATGATGGTACTATCACATTAGATATTATTTTTAGTGATTGTTATCAAGTAAAAGTATGATTGACAGAAAAATTAACTACACAGGTATTTTATCTATTATTTAGTCATTTTAATTATAAAAATTAAGTACCTACACATGTTTTAATCATTTATTGAAATTACACTGAGTTTAAACGAGTAAACGACTAAAATGTATTAAACAGATTCGGCTGTCAAACGTTCACGTCAAATTGAAAAATCCATTGTATAATAATTTCTTACATGCAATCAGTACTTCTATTCAGTCGTAGGTAGGTTGACGACAAACATCCTAAGATATAATTGAATACGGGCTACGATTTACTACGTATTTGTATATGTATTTATCAAATGCCCCTCCTATTATCTAAGCGTATGGACATACCCATACAAAATACCCAAAATCGGCACACTGAGCGGGTTGTGTGTCCACTCCACTATAATGATGCCGCTGTCCATCATCAATCTTCAATAACTTACTAACAGTTTAATGCAAATCAACTTGTCCTAATTCGTTCTAAAAAGCTATACAACCATTTTCTCAAACATGCAATGAAATATTGTCTTTACGTTCTTTAAAATAGACTCGAAAATATCGCTTTTAGGGCGCAGTAACTCACTGGGATGGAAATGGAATTTCATAACACTTTTCAGGCCCAGGTCTGCAAAGTAACTTTTTTTTTATATTCGACAACATTGTCATTATTATTTTTTATATTTCTTTGTATGTTTGAGAAACACTATACATGCCACGGCGTGAAAACGGATTCCCGGCCTCATTATCTATCCGTATATACCAACTAGGCCGGAAATCCTCATTTTCCCGGCCTCTGATGTAATGTACTATTTCATAAATCGAAACTCCTTATATAAATCTAACATACCTCGATTGAAGTTCTCCCCATACAATAAAGACTTATCTAATACGATGCTCGTAATATGATAAAACCGTCTTACGAAATTACGAGACCCGGAGACAGGGTATTTTATAGTACGCGGTGTTTATCTCATGAAGTTAGTAGTAAGACAATCGAGTCGTGTGGGTGACTTGCGATAAGAGAGGGCCGTTTGTCTGAACGAGACGAGTACGACACGATTTTGGAATTTAGCCGAGTCTTGTGAGGCCGAGCTGAGTGATATTTACGATTATAGACTAATTCAAAGT
This sequence comes from Thaumatotibia leucotreta, assembly GCA_025490895.1. Lineage (NCBI taxonomy): Eukaryota > Metazoa > Arthropoda > Insecta > Lepidoptera > Tortricidae > Thaumatotibia > Thaumatotibia leucotreta. The sequence goes on along the minus strand of JALPQI010011212.1, from coordinate 215 downwards.
TACATTGTTTTTGGTTACCGCGACAACTTTTCCTGAAATCTAAATGGGTTATACCGCGTATAATTAAGTAGGTACATTACGCGACGTTTGAAACTCTTTAGAGCTTTTGTGGTGAATTTTCGTTCGAAATTTAACATTTTTGAAACCGACGCGTTATGGTTAACCATGAATGTAAGTTGATTACGATATAAAGGGTTTGAAAGTCCCTGAATAAC
>JALPQI010011211.1:0-38270 GCA_025490895.1 Thaumatotibia leucotreta | reverse complement strand
CCTCACGCAACATTCTAGGAATGTTTCTCTTCTCCTTTAACGAGAACCAAAGGCTTATCAAACTTAATAGAATGATTCGGTCCATCACTGACCACGAACCCTGTAAAGTGTTCGAAAGGTCGGAATGAAGTTAAAATTAGTTAATATACGCGAGTTTATCCGTTTTCATAGTTTTATTTCATGAGTAATATTAGTGTTAAAAAAATGATTGGCTAATATTTTGCAGTTATAATTAGGTATTTAAATTATACAATGTAAAATATGTACTCAAAATTATATTTAAAAAGCAGTATTATAAGGTGCGATCCGCCGGCCCCGATCATCGCATGCGATTAATTGGACCCAACAAACCACGACCGTCTAATACCGCTTTTTAAAAGGAAAAAGTGCACCTTTCAAACAAGTCAATCTTAAAAAAAAATGAAGTGTGGGTGTCGTATTTGACTTTTGTTGTGTTTCAAAAACTTGGTTATGTAGTTGACTTATAATTTCTTAGAAAGAAGATACATTTTTTTGTTTCATTTCATTGCATGTTTGAGAAAAGCATTATACATGCCTCGGCCATGAAGTGACGGCTTGCCGTCCGAATACTATCCGGCCTCGCTTCGCTCGTCCGTCTACATATATTCGGCCGGCAACCAGTCACTTCCCGGCCTCGGTAGTAATGTACTATTGTAGTTTGCAGAGGACTAAATTTTGGTTTCAAACACAAACCCAGTGGACAGTACCTAAAGAAGTTGTTTTTGTCGCCTATTCGATCCACAAAGTTTTGCCTCTGTGTCTGTGCCTTTCGGTCTTTTATAAGACTGAAAGACACAAACAATACTTATCGGCTGGCTAATTTAGGAGACGTTTATGGATAAGGAGATAAACCTTTACGCCGTGTCGTGTGTCAGTATTGAATCAGAACTGTGAACTGTTACTTAGTGAGTTTTGCTGGACGCTTGACACCAACGAAATTTTCCAATAAGTACAATACGGACCACACATTATGTGCATTAAAATTTTCAATAAGATCCCACAATCCATCAAAAATTCACAAAACCCAAGTATCGTTTAAGAAAGCACTTAGTAAATATCTAATGTAACAGTAGACTTAATTAGCCATTTACATTATTAATTTATTTTTTGCATTGTCAAACAATGTCTATTAATTACCTATAATTATATAGGATTGCTGTGCCCTTGCAGGGTCCATATACATGTAAAATGGTTACCTATTATAAAGTCGAAAATTGTAATGTCGAATATAAGTATCCCGAAAACGTTTCCCATTTTATTAATTGGCCTAAATTTTGTTTGCCCGAAAGTACGTTTCCCTGTTTATTATTTACCCCCTTTCTCAATTAGCAGCAATTTTATTTCGCTTATGATTCGAATCAACACTCGTAAAAATTCCGAAGTATCATTTGCCAGCTACTTTTTTTGGCATAAAGTATTTTGACCGAAGTATTATTCCCCCCCCCTATCAAACAATCGAATTCATTATTTCGAATAAACACTTGTTAAAATCCCGAAGTATTATTTGCCAACTACTTTTTGTGGCGTCAAGTATTCAGACCGAGATATTAATTTTCCCCTTATATCAAAAGACCGAAATTGACTGAAGTATACTATAGTATAGTATAGTTTTACTTACTGTACCGTGTTACTGAACTGAGTACTTTCTGGGTTGCTGAAAAAAAAATTACCTTGAAGACTAAGGCGGGAGCAAAGCTAGCAAAGCTCCCGCCTTAGTCTTCTAACCTAACCTATCCGACTCGGATCTGCCCCGGGAGGTTTTGTTCGCTCACTTCGCTCACTCACTGCGGAAATCACGTTGCGTAGAGGTTCTAACCTACATTCTTCACTTTACTTACTGTACCTTGTTACTGAACTGAGTACTTTCTGGGTTGCTGAAAAAAAAAATAACCTAAGAGCAAAGCTCCCGCCTTAGTCTTCTAACCTAACCTATCCGACTCGGATCTGCCCCGGGAGGGGGTCTATATCGTGTGGCATAATGTTTTTATTCCGAAAAATTTGTCACATAATAACTTTACGCCGAAAAATTAATGGCATAAACATTGTTGCGCATATTTTTGTTATGCCGAAATTGTTAATCCTAACTTGGTTGTTCCTACATATTGTTTGTCCTAATGATTTTCGTGTCTTATGTATATGTATCGAAAAATTATTGTGCATAATGGTGATGTTCCTACTATTTAATGTACTAAAAGTGATTACCTACCTTTAACTAACTTTAAAAATATTTTTTTATTCCTTATACTTAACTATTACTAAATAATTCGCCCTGTTGTCCAAAGAATTTAAGTGAGCAATTTTGACCTGGGAACCGGTCGACGAAGCCCCGCTGCGCGGGCCTTCTATTTCCGCTCTAAGGGATAAAAGGTACCTAACGAACCTATCCAGGTTAAGGTAGGGGAGGTTTAGATTATTTCTTTTTTAATGCGGGGGGCTTCGCCCCCCGAGCCCCCCTGGTGGGGGGCTTCGCCCCCCCCCGTCCCCCCTTTTTTTGGTTTTGTAAGTATGAGGATGTGTAAACAATTGATTAAAAATACTTTCGTATTTAAAGACTACGCCATTCACTCCGCCCTAGCTTCGAAACCTAATGAAGTTTCGAAAATCCCTTATCCGATTTTCACTTGTCCGACAATCGTTCTTCTGATCATTGATATAAGGGAAAATTACATTTCCGATTTATGAAAAGGTGGTTACCAAATCGATTGTCAAATAAAAATGTTGGCAATCGTTGTTCTGGTTACTGATATAAGGTAAAATGACATTTCGATTTCGCTTAGCATCGGATTTATGAAAACATGGTTAACAAATCGGTTGTTAAATAATAAATTTGGCAACCGTTCTTCTGGTTATCGAAATTCGGGAAAATGTTGATGTGGAATAGAAAACGAGGACCATTTCAAAAAATATGGTAAACAATGTACATGGATTATAAAAATTCGAGGAACCGTTTTCGGACTAGTGAAAATCGGACAAAGGATTTTCGAAAGTTCAATAGGTTACCATGTAAAATGTAATATGTGTGCAATAAATTATTTGATTTGATTTGATTTGATACCTACGTATTTATACGAGTACAACTCACTCATTTAGCAATGGTTGGCCATATAGGTACTATACGGTTACGGTACATACCATTTGAGCAATTCTCAAAAAGTTTGTATAGTCGATGTCAAAGATATCATTACGGTTTAGGTGCCAAAAATATATTTACACGACTTTATTGCCTTGACATTAAGGTCGTGTAATAGTACATTACTACCGAGGCCGGGAAGTGACTGGTTGCCGGCCGAATATATGTAGACGGCCGAGCGAAGCGAGGCCGGATAGTATTCGGACGGCAACCCGTCACTTCATGGCCGAGGTATGTATAATGCTTTTCTCAAACATGCAATGAAATGAAACAAAAAAATGTATCTTCTTTCTAAGAAATTATAAGTCAACTACATAACTAAGTCTTTGAAACACAACAAAAGTCAAATACGACACCGACACCTCATTTTTTTTTTAAGATTGACCTGTTTGAATGTTGCAAATTTTCAATTAAAAAAAGCGGTATTAGACGACGCGGTCGGTTGGGTCCAATTAATCGCATGCAGTGATCGGGGCCGACGGATCGCGCCGTATAATACTGCTTATTAAATATTATTTTGAGTACTTATTGTACATTTATTTTAAATGATATAATTTATTTACCTAATTATAAGTATTATAACTTCAAAAATTTGCCAATCATTTTTTTTATACTAATATTACTTACAGATAATTATTGGCTAAAAGCCAAGATGCCAGGTCACAACCCTATGTCAAATGAAAATTAAAAAAGAGGTACTTGCCGGCCTAGGCCGGCAACGAGGTACTTCCCGGCCACTTATAGGCACGTAACTACAACATTTCATTGCATGTTTGAGAAAATATATTTTTGGCACCTAAGCCGTAACGACATCTTTGACGTCGACTGTACCTACATTTGGTTGGATGATGGATCACGTCTTGTATATTGATAAAAATTGGCATGCTGATCAACTCAATAATGGTCAGCAAGATCCACACTATTTCCCAAAATGTCCCAGGAAGTTTTCTTATTTGTTACCAGATTCCTATACATTTTGGTTACAAAAAAGGAATATTGCATTTTTTATTGAAATTTTCATAATAGTGCATTATATCGGAGGCCGGGAAAATGAGGATATCCGGCCAAGTTGGTATATAGATACCTACGGCCGAGCGAGCGTGCGATCAAGGACGGATAGGTAACGAGGCCGGGAATCCGTTTTCAGGCCAGGCATGTATAGTGCTTTTCTTAAACATACAAAGAAATAAAATAAAAAATATAATGACAATGTTGTCGAAATTAGAAAAAAGTTACTTTGCAGGCCTAGGCCTGAAAAGTGGTATGACATTCCATTTCCATCCCAGTGAGTTACTGCGCCCTAAAAGCGATACTTCCGAGTCTATTTTAACCCTTCGTATGTTTAAGCACTGATCAGTGACGAGGAAACTTAGAAAAAAATATTCGCGACACACGGGTTAAGGAACGTAAAGACAATAGGTATTTTATTGCATGTTTGAGAAAACACTTTTTGTGACCTTTTGGGAAATGTAGTAGAAATGTATCTTGCTCAGCATTATTGACTCTATCAGCATTCCAATTTTTATCAATATCGAATACGTGATCCAAATGTATAAACTTTTCGAGAAATGATAATTTATCAAATCCAATAACAACACACATACCAACATCGAAAGCACAAGAAGTGAACCATGCTACTTGATAATGATAACACAACCATTAAAGGCACCTTTAATATAGGTGATCGTACTGATCGTATTTAGTCTTAAAGGTTAATTACAGTCCAAATCTCTTAGCACAAGTGTATTAACACTTAAAAAGAGGCACCAGTGTAGATATTGTTATTACTTCTAAAGCTATCGAATAAAATATTTTTGATTTTTTTTTTTTTTTTTTTTTTTTTTTTGAAAATAACCTTCTGCGAGACTTTGTACTGCAGTGCACCAAAGAATTATCTTGCATAATTATTTAATAATTAACCTTAGTTTTATCTTGACCTTTGCTGGGCAGTGGGAGGCAGATGTTAGATAACGATATCCTTTTCCTATCGTGTTGTATAATCCCAAGATATTGGCTCAGTATTATCCTACGGTTTATCTATAGATATTTATGTCCGTATATCATTATACGATTTTGTAGTCCTAAACAAGATGGTATCTGTAAATAAGATTTTATTATATTGGCAATAAAATACTTTTGTCAAGAAACGTTTACCTACTTGCCAACTTGTAGTACGGCTATTGGCCAAAATTGAATTTCTAGATTTCATCATCTCAGTCATAAGACGTCCACTGCTGAACATAGACCTCCCCTCTGGACCTCTACATGTACCGGTTAGTGTTAGATGCGACCTGCATCCAGCGTGTCCCGGCGACCTTCATAAGGTCGTCTGTCCATCTTGTGGGTGGACGTCCTACGCTGCGTTTGCCTAGCCGTGGTCTCCACTCGAGCACTTTTCGACCCCATCGACCATCTGCTCTGCGTGCAATGTGGCCTGTCCATTGCCACTTCAGCTTACTAATCCGGAGGGCTATGTCAGTAACTTTAGTTCGCCTACGGATCTCGTTATTTCTGATTCGATCACGCAGAGAAACTCCGAGCATAGCCCTCTCCATAGCTCTTTGAGCGACTCTGAGTTTAGAGATGAGGCCGATGGTGAAGGACCACTAGATTTATTCGGTATGAATAATATGTAGATACCTACATGGCAATGACAAAAGCATAAAATACGTATACCAGGCGACGACATTACCTAGGGTAAGTTGTGGATCAATGAAACAACTAAATTTCAAACCATTGTATCTCTGGTGTTTTTGAAGTTACGAGTGAGATATTGTGTTCGAAGATAAACAATTTAGGTGGCTATCGAATCGCATTCTTGGTTTCTAATTATTTTCAATAGTATATGTGTTATGCAACTTTAAACAAAAAATTAGATTTGTTTCATTGTGTCCTCGTGCATGTATTCAATGAAACACCTGAATTTTTACATTGAAACAGATGTAATAAATCCAATGAACTACGAAACAGACTTAACCAACATTGGAACTGTGTTATATGTAACATTATATATAAGTACGCTTGCAATGAATACAAAATAAAGGAAAGTTAATAATAATGGTAGGTTGGAGTAGCTTTAGTTTAGTAGGATTCAAATTTGTTAAATGATTAATAAGACCACTGAAAGATATATGAAACCGAAAGAATGTTTCATTGTATACAACCCAAGTTTCATAGCAACTTAACAATGTCGTCGATAACTGCGACATTTGCAAAAAAAGTTATGTTTTATGTATCCTCGACCCTCGTAGTATGACTGCAACCCAGGCGAACGCGGGAGGGTCCTGGGCATCTCCACGATAGATATCATACACTTTGTGACAACATAAAATATCTTGTTGTTTTATTGTGTACATATGTTTTATTGTTAAACATATTACTTAAACTATTGCCATCAATGAAACATTCAACTTTTTAAACTGTCCTATCTCAGCCAATTTGAAAGTTAAAAATCGTATATTTTGCCATAAAATAGACTAATAGTCATAATTATTTATGGTATGTAAAAAAGTGGCTCTAGTTCTGAAAATTGCATGTATATTCTTAAAATGTATTTGAAAAAAGTATATTGTTTCAATGTGTACTAATAAATAGTGTTCAGTGAAACACCGTGAGCTGTTTCATTGTAAACTAAAAATATCACGGGTAACCAACATTGAAACAGAGTTACATAATCAGTAGTAAAACAGGTTATTATATATTATGTGGTTGTTCTTAGAAACATTCTTGGGAACATTAATTTATTAACGAATCCTTATGACATTGGTGCATTAAGCAACCGAAAAATGTTCAAATCACATATTAATACAATATGTAGGAACAGAATGTTTTAAAAGATAAAACATATGTTTTATTACCACTATTACTACGCTTATAATTTTACGAAATATTTAATATATAATATAATTATACTAGTCAACCAAAAATATTAGAAATGTACTACTTAGACTCTCTTGTACCACCCGGGTTTAGCCAAATAACCAGGTATTCACCAGCAGGAGCTAAAGTGACCATTTTACTGGTCAGTGTTTAACCCTAGATTATACAAGTGGGCCATAATAGGTTGATAATGAGGTGCTAAACATGAAACATGTTTAAATAAACAGTCTCATAGAATAGTAACCTTTTGCAATTTCACATTCGGTGTACAGTAATTACTATACAGTACACAACGAAACATGGACCTGTTTCATTGTACATTACATTAAAATGTTTCATTGTGAGACACCAGGGTATTATTTTAAACTTAATAAAAAAACGAGGCCAAAACTTGAACTAATTTTAAAAGTATTTAGCTCAAGATAAACTTGAATATGTATACAATACGACAAAAATATAAATACTACCAAACAATTCTCTGTATTCTCACAAAAAATTACGAAATATAAATAAAAATTGTTACTTTTCCTGGTTCAATTCGCTTTGAAGCATGTAGCGACGTGCTCTGTCTGCGATCGTCGCTCGCACCCTGGGGAGTTGTGGAGGGTCCCTAAGCTCGTCCTTGTTTGATAGACGGGGCTAGCCGTTAAGGTCAGGTTTCCGAGATATCGCAAAGTTTCATTGTGTCCGTTTGTGTCAATGTTCCACAACTAACCCTATACATATAATAAATAGATACTTAAAAATACATTCACAGCCACGACCTAGAAACAAATATTAATGCCCTCGCCGGGATTCGAATCCGGGACTTCCAGTTTAAATACGGAGGCTGACAATATCAGAGATATGTAGGTAGGTAGGTACTAGGTACCCAACAAGACCTGAAGCTCACCGTGGGACTAGGTATATATATTTATTTATTTATCTGTACCATTCATCAGGGAAATCCGCTTAATCTCACCTGTATTTTGTCGATCTACTATAATTATTATACTTTTCAATTGTAGGCGTTGCGCGTACTTATGCATTACAAAAGTATGTTTTTTGTTTGTATACATATATTTTGATATGTACAGTCAAGTTCATAGATATCTATACGATTGTGCACCTTATCTCAATACATTAAGTAAAAAATTGTACACATGTTTATGAACTCGACTCCCTTATATTATAGCTCTTAAAAACTAACCCCATTATTCATAAATGTATCCTAACTTAACAAGCCGCTTCGTATTAAGTATTTTGTCCCTTTGGGTCTTATCGATACGTCTATAAGACCGAAAGGCACGAACAATGCCTACTTAGCGCCAGCGGCTTGTTAATTGTTAAGTTAGGAGACGTCTATAAATAAGGGGCAAAGCGAAACTTAAGTACCTTCTTATAGAAAAAAAAATGCCATTTCATAAAATGCACCCCCCGTATTCGGCCACTTAGTGCGTTTTTTGCAGTAGATACAGATTAAATATGAGATAGTGTTATGCGACATTAATACCCCGCGTAGGCGTAGTAAAGATAATAGGTACATATAACATTTATGGACACTCTTTATTGATAAGCTGTGGATTTTGAGAGATAGCTAATATTTATGAGTTTTATGACAAACTAATAGGGTTGTCAGAACTCTAAATATCAAGTGTTGTAGAAGGAGTAAAATCGTATTAGATATAAAATAAAATAAGGTAAGGTAGGGTAAGTTAGAACGGTTTTTTTTATGGGGTAAGAAAAAAGCTACCTGTATACGCTGTGCCAGAAGGACGACTTTTTGTCTTACCCCATTAAAACCTTACCTTACCTTAACAAATTATCGTGAGCTAATCTTACAAAAAGCGATCATGTGGCTTATGATGGTCCCGTTTTTATCTATTTATCGTGCTACGCATCACTTTCGCACTTACATACTTGTTAGAACCTGACGGCAACAACGACAAACGATTAAACACGGTACCATCATAACTATCATACGCCTACTGGTTCCATGATAAGCTCAGTTAAGGCTTAATTTGTTTTGTGAATTATGTGACACATAATGGAGAGATACTTAGTTCTGTTATAGGTACTTAGACACATAAAGGGTACTTACCTATACCGAAAGGAAACTGCAAATGTAAAATGAGACAATCTGGTCACTGTAGAAAACTATATATTTTGGAAAAGATCTTGAAGAAGCTGTAGGTAATGTGTGTAAGTAAGTACTGGAAATGCAATCAAGACAAAAAAGTGTCAAAGTAAGATAAATTAAGGCCTCTTATTCAATATTCAAAGCCAGGAATATACTCGTTCAATATACATTGCTAGGTACCTATATTGACCCTATAATAATATTCATTCGAATTTTGACAACCCAGATTGCTTAGACAAGTTGCCAATCGCTAAAGGTGCGTTCAAACCAAAAGAGCATTCGCTATTCTAACCCCCCACTCTACGAAATTCGATCGTTACACAAAACGTGATTGGTTGATTTCGTAGAACGGGGGATAGAACAGCGAATGCTCTTTTGGTTTGAACGCACCTTAACGTTTAATCGTCAATTATAAACGAAAGGCAGCTAACTGTCTTTGTCCCACTAATATGAAAGAGTGACAAAGAGGTAAAACTACGATACGCTACTAAGCGTTTGCGATTGGCAACTTGGCTAAGTACCCTGGGTGCTTAGCCAAGTTGCCAATCGCTAGCGCTTAAACGTCACTCGCAAGCGAAAGGCAGCTAACTGTCTTTGTCGCAATAATATGCAAGAGTGATAGAGAGGGAAAAGTACGATACGCTACCAAGCGCTAGCGATTGGCAACTTGGATAAGCATCCTGAACAGAAAGGTCTTGCGCACCCGATCAAGGAGACCCGACCCCAAGTAGATGGAACAAGGGAATGACAAAGAAGAAGAAGAAGAAGAAGAAGATTTCAGTAGGTACATCCTTTCATCTTAACCTAGGAATAATTTCCGAAACTTCCGAAGTGTACACATATTTTATAGACACGACTGTAGGTACCTGCTTTTACATACGAATATTTTTCACCATTATTTTGTTTTAAAAAATTTGGAAATTACGTATTTGTCCTTGAGAAGTGTCCTAGACGACCTGTCACATGGTGTGTTTCTACACCAGCTACCTATTCATTATTTTACCTACTTTTATATATAGGTACATATTTATTATTAGAAAAAATTACCTTTACATGTTTGTACTTTTTCAAAAATATATTCCTATATTTATAAATATGCACGTCAGCGCGTCATAGGTATGAATAAACTGTAACTTATTTATTCATGTTACATTATTTTATTTTATCTTACTAAAATAATTTAAAATGGTATTTTAAAACATAGGTTCATATATTTTTTTTCTTATTGTAATTCTATATTAACTCCGACTTAGTCGCGTTCAGCTTTATTGTATTGCACGAAAACAAATATATTTCGAATACCTACCTACACGATAACACGTCATACATAACCTGAAAGGTAAGTAGTGGTGCTTACGTTTATTTTTTTTTATCATGATAGTATTTCACTACACTTAAGGTCTCTGCCCACTAGACCGTACCATACCATGACCGTAGCATGAACGTATCAGACAATAAAAAACTATTCTTTGTATTGAAAAGTATGAGACCGTGTTGGCCGGCGCCAGAACGTCCTAGTGGGCATAGTCTAATACTTTTCAATACAAGGAATAGTTTTTTGTCTGATACGTTCATGCTACGGTCATGGTATGGGTACGGTCTAGTGTGCGAGGACCTTTACATATAACTACAACAACGTACTTGCGTTGCGGCATTTCCTCGATGTATCGCAATACTGATGCGCGATACATCGAGGAAATGCCCCCAGCATCCTCGGTATAATGCCGCAAGGGCCCAATCTTAGATATAGGTTAGGTTAGTTAGATTAGTTAGATTTAATTTATGTATATAAATTGTACAGTTTTGAAAATAAAGACCGATAAAAAATATCTGTACGGTCAAGTCGTTATTTCACCTGTCAGACCTGCCCGCAGACCTCAGAATGCATCCACTGACGCAAACCCGATTTAATCGGAGAATCGTAGTAAAATATATTTATTCAATTACACTTCAGACTGATTATCGCGATAAGCGCGATTGTCAGCCCTATCGCAGTCGAAACGTTCCGAAACCGCGGGAATTTAACGCAGCGTCTTCGCCAATTCCACTCAGTACTGACGCCGAGTTCGACCCAGCTCTACCCCTATTACGGTAAGTACGTGATTTTGTTTTTTTTTTTATTATTTTGTTTGGTGTCAACCTTTAACAATGTATGTTTGGTCGCGTCTTACATCGCATATGTATTCTCTTTATTAATAGTGTAAAGTTACGATTATGTTTACTCAAAATCAACTCGACAGATAAAGGTTAAGATCAGGGGTCTATTTCTCAAAAGCTTGTAACTTGTAAAACAAGCGGAAGTCCTTATCTTATTAATAGTGTTAAAAAGAGACTTCCCCTTGTAATACAAGTTACAAGCTTTTGAGAAACGGGCCTCAGGGGGTTACCAATGTAACTGTCCCATTCCCTGAACGACATTGGTACGTCATAGTAACCCGCCAGGGGGGTTTCATGATCTTTTAAAATTTAATGCGATTCAGTTAAGTTCTGCTTTTCAGCTTTCGACAGTTATTCTATGGAACTACTGGCACATAGCGATTCTGATTAATTCCTAAACTGAATCTCATTAGTAGATCAGCGTAGCCCCCCCCCCCTGGACGTTTTGAAACAAAATTATATGCAAGACAGAAATACAGATGTTTGCCGCACACTTTCAGCAATAGCTGCGTCTGCGTCTCAACACCATATCTTGCAAGTGTAAACTCAGCCTTAGTCTCTTATTTCAGGAATTTGTAACCTTTGTCAGGGTTAATAAAATTGATTAATCTTGTCGTATAGTCCATGTAGCCATTTTTCACAGTGTAGGTAGATGCGCGCAATGTGCTATATATATACATATATAGCACATTGCGCGCATCTACCTATATATTTCTTGTTCCTTCACTGTACTCATTATTAATGTATTCTCCCCATGAACTGTTTGAGTACCTACCTGAGTATGTAAGCGCCTACGCAACTGCATTTCTCTATGCCTCATTCGCACCGAGGCGTGTTAGCAAATGCCTCTCTCACTGGTCGTTCCCCCATGACTGAGGATCATTGGGACGTGATCATCATTGGATAATCCTACAATGTCGTAACAGATACTTATCATAGAAAAAATCAACTGCGAAAGACTCTGGTTGTCACGGGATTCGAATCCGCTTCCTCTGGATTGCCGGTCCAACGTGCTTCCAATTATACCAGACGACCTTCCGTCGATCACAGCGAATGAGAGTTTTCGATAATTTTTCTACCACCAGGCGGCGCTTCGTACGCACCTGGTCTCGACAGCTGTCAGATTCATACTATTCATAGGCACCTGGGCCTAAAATATTGAAATTCTATTTTATTTGGAAGAGAATTGATTTTATAATGGATTACGACTAATACATGGTCGTCGAACTGAAGATTGAACTCTAAAACAGGCGCTCAAAGTCACTGGTATTAAAAATAATTACTATAACTTTCCCACAATGTCGTAACAGATGTGTACTATAACTTTGTTAGTTTCATGAGAATTGACTTGGAACTATTTTATTTATTTATTTTAGGTAACAATATGCCTAAAGTAATGGTTTTCAGAATAAATAAACCTAATAAATATGTTGAAAATTAAATGCGCGTATTTATTTTGACAGTTCGTTAAACGGTCGGCTGAGTGCTGCCATCTCACCTCCCCATAGCGGCAGAAAAAGTATCAAAAACCCTCATTTTAGTCAATGGTATTGTGAAACTAATCACTAGCGACATCTGTACTTAATGTTTCGAAGGTACTACAACCTTAAGCCACTCAAAGACGTGTGTCTAGCACAATCGTCCGCAAACTCGACAACTCTCCGTTGCGTTGAATTTGCTATAGAGGGCGCTGTAATCAATTCATGATTAGAAAACATTAATTTGTTTTATAATTAAACAAATTGATGTTGGTGTTACTTTTTTACAATGCGGATAATCATTGGATAGTCTACACTTGGAGTGTATGAATTTGTCTCCAGTCCTGTCCATTGCATCTTTTACAACTGAGCAAAACTTGTAAGAGGTAGAGTCTCTCAGTTGATCAGTCCATATGGGATCGGGCCCTGCGTTGACCTTCTGTATTCCCGACCACTATAAACTTTTCAAGGCTTTGATCTCCCCTTCGCACTATGTGGCCAGCTAACACGCCAGGGTGCTTTTAGACAAGTTGCCAATCGCTAACGCTTAAAACGTCAATCGTAAAGGAAAGGCAGCTAACTGTCTTTGTCGCGCTAATATGATAGAGTGACAGAGAGGGAAAACTACGATGCGCTACTAAGCGTTAGCGATTGGCGACTTGGCTAAGCATCCTGGAAGTTATAATGTAACTTATGCGGAGTCGGAGAAGCTTACGATTACTCACGTAACAGACTTGGTAACAGTACTTTGGCTTGACACCGTGACCATGATTATGGTTATTATGACCATTGTCCATAATTTAAATTGTCATGATCAATTTTTGTTTTTTTATTGCATTTACAGTGTGTTAACATGATGCAGGCTTTTATTTGAACCGAGGATTGAGATGCAGATTCTTAGCCAAACCATGTGCATTATTTGTTTAAAAATCCTAATTTTAAAAGTAATTATCTTTCTAAGAAAACTTAATTGAGAAGCAATGTACTTCAAAATAAATCGTTAATTGGCACTTGACAATGACAGATCGCAGCTACTCGCAACGTTTGACAACTAAGCAGTACACGCGTTACATTGATCGTTCGAACGAAATAAAAATAATTGTACAGTTAATTTAAATATTTGTCAACTCTTAATACTTGAAAACGATTGCCAGTAATGCGTATTATTACCCATTTTCGTAAAAGCCTGGGTCATGGTAACACACTGTATACATCGCTGTAAGTTGAAGTGCATTAACTGCATTTGTTTGCATCGTTCCTCTCACTAACATCTAGGGACCCACAATGAGTAGATAGTAGATACCTACATTTATATTACAATTAAACTAAGATAATTTCTTACTATCAGGCCAGATGCTTATTTGCTATCGTCAGGGTATAAAAAAATCAAATGTGTATCGTGAATCAGCTTCGTGACGTGATAGACAATCAGACGGACAAGTGAAGATTTATTAATTACCTAAATATTGACCCTTCTTTACTATTTAAGTACAGAACCCTAAAAATAAACTCCCTCTTAGAACCATGTATAATTTTCACTCCATTTGATAAAAATCATCAGCTTTATCAGTCAATAAAACAGATAATCCTCTCGCTGAATGTAAAGGTGCCCACTGACGATCTTTCCAACATTCCAAATCGATCCGTGAATGTCAAAAACGTATAATATTTTTAAAACTGCATCCTGAACGTGGATTTCCATTTCAACGCCAGATGGCCTACCGCCCACTCCGAAGTTCGCAAATTTCGGGGATTTGTCAAAGTCAAAGTCAAATAATTCTTTATTCAAATTGGAATAGCAACAAACTCTTTTGAATCGTCTAGGTATTGAAACTACTTCCGGTTCGAACCCTACACCGCTGACCCAAGAAGAACCGGTAAGAAACTTGGCGGGAATTATTTTTCCAAACAATCATGGTACATCTTACAACTAACGTGCATTTAAAACAAAACATAAATTTGATTTTAAATAAATTGAAATAGAATAATAATAACAAGAGATGTAAAGTCTCTAAAAAGTCAGAACATTTATATTATAAGTAATCTCTATCACACCAAAAAGGCGTCGTTAGAGTGACAGAGACAATTCTCCGAAATTTGCGAACTTCGGAGTTCGCGGTAGAGCCTCAGATGGCCTACCGCGAAAATCGAAAGTCATGAACTTCGGGTATCTGTCTCTCTGTCCATTCAGTAACGCCTTAATTGGAGTAACAGAGACGGCTCGAAACTTACTATTTTCTATGTTGACGTAATGCATTTAGTTTGCGCTACTACCGTAGTCTTACCATGAGCTGCCGCGACGTTATTAACGCGCGTTTTTATCCGGCTCGCTCGCGTCAAGTCAAGTCAAGTCAAATCAAACTATTTTTTATTCAAGTAAGCTAATTAATAAGCATTTTCGAATCGTCTGACATTATCAAGAGAGAGAAAAAAAATTACTACTGGTTCAAAACTTCAAACCCTACACCGTTCCTGAGAAGAACCAGTAAGAAACTCAGGTGGACTTATTTTTTCTAAACAAAAATAATTATTATTGTACAAGTTCACAATATTATTAAGCATCTATATCTATACTACTAGAGATGTAAAGGTGCTCTAGTTGTCAGAATAAAGAGAAATTAAGATTTAGAGATGTAAAAGGTCTCTAATCGTCATGATTTTAACAATAATAATAAAATAGAAGATTAAAAATTTAATGACAATCACAAAGCAACTATTCTTATTAATTTAAAAGACAACAGCCAATACCTAATATTTTCTTCGGTTACCGCGGGGATTACTACGTACATAAGTGGTTCGTGGTCTGCGGATGACTCCATCCACAACCACAACCACTTTACGAACCCTGTAAAGTGTTCGAAACGTCGGAATGAAGTTAAAATTAGTTAATATCGTCAGTTGTAATATGAATTAATGTAACCACCAAATGACGACTTTTCAGGAGGGCCAAAAAACGAAATGGACATTTATAAAGCATGTTGTATCTTTTGAGTTAATTATCCTATTGAAATGATGTTTATCTTGTTTGTTTTATTTTTGAGAGGTCTATTTGATAGACAGTTACTAACTGCGACTACACTTATAATTCAGGAAATGGCTGGTGCTTAGGTACGTTAAATATTTTCAAAAAAAATTGGAGATACGTTAACAAATCAATGAAAATCATCAAAAGTGGATTTCAGAATTTAGTGTAACTCACAAATTGAAACCGAATTGCTTATGAGCAATATAATTCAGACGGCGCTTACAGCAGTGACGTTTATAAAAATATGGTGAGTACATTAGGAAAGACATGTTTTGTGCTCACAAATTCGTACTTACGTTAAAATATTGTCTATGATTTTTGGAAACCTTTACATACGTTAATAAAAAACGTAGAAACCTAATAAAAGGGCAAAGTTTTTGTTAAAGTATTCGACATTTTTTTCTAGATATCAATATTTTATATACACCGTTCGATAGAGCAGGAAATTTGCAGTTGAACGGTATACTTAACTCAATTTCGTCATTTTGGTGGTTACATTAATTCATATTACAATCGACGATATACGCGAGTTTAATAAATATAAAATAAATATAAATATCTTGGGACATCTTACACAAATCGACCTAGTCCCACGGTAAGCTCAATTAAGGCTTGTGATGTGGGTACCAGGCGACGATATATATAATAGATAGATACATATAAATAGATACCTACTTAAATACATACACAACCATGACCAAGGAACAAATATTTGTGATAAATGAATACACAAATAATGCCCTCGCCGGGATTCGAACCCGGAACCTCCAGCTTCGTAGGCAGGGTCACTACCAACTAGGCTACGGAGGCTGACAAAAGCTGAGGCTGAGTTTATCCGTTTTCATAGTTTTATTTCATGAGCCAATACCTATTTAATAATAATAATAATAGAGCTGTTGGGGAGTAACGACCCCACGGACCCGAGTGCTCCCGAGAGTTGGTCAGGGTCCCCGCCTCCGGCGTGTCTTCGTCGGTCGGAGTGGAACCCCAAGGGGACCCGTAGGACTCTCAGCTCTGGCTTGCCTTAACTGGCCGTCCAGAGAGGAGTCGTCAGAGCTATATGCTCCAGGGGTGGAAGTGTAAATTTGCGTAAGTCGCGAGTTGGTGCAGCGGCCGTCAAGCCACTGCGCAGAAAGCGGTGTACACCTCTCTACACTCCTGAGCCGCCTACACCGGTGTTGCCCCTGGCTGTCTCTTGTGACGGCATTTACGGGGGCCCATCTAGTCGGCGGCGAGTCACCGCCTGCCTCGATAGCAAAGAGAAATCATTGTTATGGCAGGTGTCCGGACCTCTTTTCTATAGTTCCATCTCTTATCCATCCAACCTTCATCACCATAACCCACTAGTCTTTTCCATATAATCTCCAATAGCCTCTATATGCCTGCTGGGACCGGTTCACGGATATCTATTTTTGTGCCCGTGAATGGGTTGCAGCAGGTGTAAAACACAGCAAATTTCTCCAAAGGGCCTCTACGTGTTGGATCTGTATCCCCGCGCAAGCCTATCAAAAGACCGGGATTTATAGGCCCGTGATCAAAGAGAGATACAAATAATAATAATAATATCTTTATTTCAGAATTAATAATTCCATAGGTGATTAGTTATGTTACAATTACAATTATTTTATTTTAACTTAGCCTAACAAAAACAATAAAATAATAAAAATAAATTAGTATGATTAATTTAATTTAATTTAATTTGGGGAACTCAGAGCCACCCCTTTGACTTGCCCAATCCAATACAAAAGAAATGGGGCAATCAAATTTGTCAACAATTGTGTTCAGAATGCTGTTGGGGCTACTTCTAGTTCTGCCCAGTAGTGACACTATCTTCTTTCTCATGATTGCAGGAAATCCGTCTATGCGCGCCTCGCAAAACATGCCAGATGCACTGCACCTACTGGGCAAGCCCATCAGCATTCTGAACACATTGTTATACTGGACTCTTATGGCATTGTATGCTCGCTTTGTATATGTGACCCACAGGCTGCTAGAGTAAAAGGATTGGCAATATGCTTTAAATAGCGTCACTTTCACTTCGTCAGAGCATCGCGCAAACCTGCGGGCCAACATATTACCACGAACTGCCAATGCCCTGCGTTCCCTTTCTATATCTTGGTCATCTTTTAAATCGCTTGTGATTATATGACCAAGATATTTGAACTTATTAACTACTAAAAAACATGACATCACAGTAAAGTCACAGTCAATACGCGAGTACGAGCGGTATGGATAGAAAGTATACGCGCGTTAACAACGTAGCGACAGCTCATGGTAGGGCTACCGGTCGTTGATCTACGGAATTTCACTACGGTCACGGTTGAGGTGAGGCGGGGAAACATCGGTTTCCAGATAATTGGTCTATAAGACATACCATTTAGGTTGACACTGTTGACAGCAGTTAGAGAATACCTACCTATAAGCCAAAACTTATAGGTAAGCCGGAACTCTATAGCCAAGAAAAATTCGATTATTATTGAAAAATCTGTACCTATCCAATTTTATTACTTATCTCGAAATTTTGAGCTTAGGTACAATGTTTCAGTGAGTAGATATGTATATTTTATGGATGTATTGGGCTCTTTCATATCCACTTGACAAGTTTTGTTAAACTTTTGCATCGATAGTTCCGACCCCTATGACCCTTAGAAAACTTCATTCTGTTTAAAGAACCCTTTACTGTAGTTGTTTAATTTGTTGGCTATAATTCAAATATTCTCTTTTTGTTTACAGATCTCAACCAACCAACTCACCATGTCTCTCGACGAGGTAAGGACGTGACCCCCATTATGGTTGACCTTACGAAGCCCTTTTACACCTCATCACAACGCAACAACTAAATGAATCTTCATTTAAATACACCTATATATACCTGGGTCGCGTTTTATAAAGTTAGTTTTACAATTTCGCTGTTTGCCTCTAAAATAAAAAATACTTATTTCTGACTACTTTAGCTGCTTCGATATATCAGCTCGACTTTTGTTATCAACACGTATACAAAAACAAACTAAAAACTCCACGCGATCGATCATTTATCAATGATTCCTAAGTACTTAATCGTAGTAATTATTTGATAAGGTGGAAATAAACTAAATGTGTAAGTAGGTAGATACGTAATTGACGTAAAACGTATACGTTCCACATTTATAACACCTGCTTGTTATCAATTCGTACACCATAGA
This sequence comes from Thaumatotibia leucotreta, assembly GCA_025490895.1. Lineage (NCBI taxonomy): Eukaryota > Metazoa > Arthropoda > Insecta > Lepidoptera > Tortricidae > Thaumatotibia > Thaumatotibia leucotreta. Next base: position 19,279 of record JALPQI010011211.1, on the reverse strand, counting down.
TATTATCTTCACTTTATGATAGCGTGACGCCGGCTATTTGTTTATTTTTTACAAACAAAATGCTTTTCCCCTCACTAGCTCGTAAAGCGCTCGTTTATCCTTTAATACGAGCGGGTAAAAACGCTTTTTACACACTTGTGAATAAAGTAATTTGACATTTCTCTAATTCCTATAGCCCCCTACTGCCTAGTATAAGTGGATCTGTATGACCGTAGTAAACATGCGCAATCGGAGCTCACATGTTAAATTGGTCTTTTCTCATGTGACTTTGTAAGCCATTGGCAATATTTAACTTCCATAAGTAACTCTATTCTACGATACGTTTCGACATTGAGTTTTAAATAGTTTCTTTAAGTTAATTTACATTTGGATGAGATTTGTAATCATATTTCCTCGCGATAGTGAGGGGAAAAAAGTTGTATTACACTTGGCGGCAAAGTTTGTTCAACTCTCGTGCCTTGAGACCTTCGCAATGCTCAAGATTCCAGTTTTTGAACCACTCGCTACGCTCGTGGCTCAATTTTGGAATCTTTCGCTAGCTCAGGTCTCAATATTGGCACGACAGTTAAACAACAACTTTGCCCCCTTGTATAATAAATAACTATTTATAACAAAACCTATACCAATCGTCAGTAGGATCTAAAAATGATTTAAACAGATATGGCTGACTTTCCATAGCATTTGACGTCTTTGACACATATCGTGAAACACGTTCGCAGATATATTTTTACGTGAATACTAATTAATACAAATAATTTTGACTAAAAATGTATGTGAACTCTAGGTTTAAGGTTTTAAGTTCGTAATAAAACGGTTTTATTACGAACTTAAAACCTTAAACCTAGAGTTCACATACATTTTTAGTCAAAATTATTTGTATTAATTAGTATTCACGTAAAAATATATCACTCAGAGTGTATTCTAAAACTGCTTGATTATGATGGAATAGGTAATGCGATTCTATAGACGAACGGTCTATGTATTCGGCAGTTAATAGCTTTCTAATGAGTCTAATGACTGTCCACAACTTAGCATAGATTTATGAATAAATCATTCAATATGTTACTGTACTAGTACCAAAAGCACTAGTCAAATAATTCGCTCCGTATCATTCCCGGCGCAAAAGTGTCCATCACGCTTGCGGCATTGTCACGCTGAATCGTGGTTGACAAGTGTTGCAACACTCCTCCTCTAGTCTCTAGCCTCTGCAGTTTCATAAATATATGAGCAAATCCAGGGCTTAAAAAATAAATGAGCATCTGAACAGATTTACAACTCAAAAATACCTACGTAACTACGTATTACCTGTCGTATTAATCTGAGAATGAAGCCTTGGATTGGATTTGCTCATATATTTATAAATGAACTCGACATGAGTTTGCAAGTATCATTAGGTACCGTTAGGTTTTACTCGATACCTACGTAAAGCAGGCCATCACGCTCGCTCCAATGATCCATAGATTACATTTCGTGTCGAGTAAAACCTAACGTATCCTTTACTTTCCAAGTCATGGTACGGCTACTGATGGGTGTATTTGAAAACATACATCGTTGATCGACACGGTTCGGCACGTCCATGTAGCCTCAGCATTTTGGCTCTTCTGCCATCGACACAAAGCTTCACAACACGACCTTAAAGATTCCCAATTCTTGTTACAGCAATTCAAACAAGTCGCCGAATCCGTCAGGAACTGGAAGACCAAGCCCGCTGACTCCGAGAACCTGGCTCTCTACTCGCTGTACAAGCAAGCGATTGCTGGTGACGTTAACATCCGTGAGTATCCGACATCCGTGTCACATCCTATAAGCGCCGGATCTGTTAGGAACTGTCAGACCAATCAGGTAGCGAGAACCTCGCTCTGTTCCTACTCGCTGTACAAGCAAGCGATCGCTGGCGATGTTAACATCCGTGAGTATCCGACATCCGTGTCACATTCTATAAGCGCCGGATCTGTCAGGAATTGTAGACCAATCCGGTAGCGAGAACCTCCCCAAGTAACAAAATGTAGTTATGTAGTAGTTCCGGAGCCAAGTCTATAATAGGTTAGTAAAAGTTTACAACGACGGATAAGGGACCATTTTATACGCGTACTTTTGCTAATAAAACACTTATAGTAGACTGGGCGAGCGCCACTTAGACATGACCACCTAAGCCCGACCCCGGAGAACCATTTGCTGCCGCAAAGCTCACTATGAGCATATAATGGAACCAGACAGTACCTGTAAAGTACACCCATCTGATTTTTCTGTTGTGTTGTGTTGTACGTTTATGGAGAAAAATAAATCCGTGGGTATCCGACATCCGTGCCACATCCTATAAGCGCCGGATCTGTCCGGAACTGTAGACCAATCCGGTAGCGAGAACCTCGCTCTGTACTCGCTGTGCAAGCAAGCGATTGCTGGCGATGTTAACATCCGTGAGTATTCGACATCCATGCCACATCCTATAAGCGCCGGATCTGTCAGAAATGTAGACCAATCCGGTAGCGAGAACCTCGCTCTGTACTCGCTGTACAAGCAAGCGATCGCTACCGGCTTGGTCTACAGTTCCTCCTTCATCCTTCACACATTATGTAGGGCCTAAGCTAACTGGCGCGGATTACCCGGAATGGGCGCTCGTCTAACTAGGAATTTGATGAACGGCGCTAACTGGTGCGGGCGCGTGTGACGGATTTTAATTCTGAGCGGGACACGCGAGCGAGCGCACCCAGATCGGCTCATAAACACTGGATCTGTCAGGAACTCTAGACCAAGATTCCTATGAATCTTTATCCAATATCCATCCTTTTCAACCTGCCCAAGGAACAATAGGGTTGGCAAGAGTATCGACGACAACCCATCACGCAAACGCATTGACGTCGAGTTCAGTAGCCGTACAATCTGTGAGAATTTCAACTACTTATCATCACTATTCACTGGTGCCAAACGGACAAACAGACAGGCAGACAGCGAAGCCACCTCCCATCCCATTCCAGTGTCCCATTTTACCTTTTCGGTACGGAACCCTAAAAAGGCTGATGCTGACTATCAATATACGTTAGATAGAGGTAGCTAATAACGTCACAAAAACAAGTTTTAAGATTATAGCCATCTCATGACAAAACTATTTTAGCGTTCAACGTAAATCTATCGTCATAATCATAATGCTTTATAGTCTTTCTAATTATAGCCTTCCAGAGTCGAATTTGGAAATTATTTATAGTGAAACCTCGTTAACAAGAATCCTAAGTGATTATTGAGTAAAGAATAAACTAACTAAAGCACCAAATAATATCTATTCATAGCCTACGTCTTTACATTTTTTTTAGTTTATTTTGGTATTTACTTACATCTAAATCTAGGATAATTAATCGCTTGACTACCAAACTTAAAGTATTATTTTTACTAAGCACATTACGGTCTAATACTATATTTTAAAGTTTAGAGGTTATTTTAGTCTTTGTAAGGAAGAAATTTCAGCCTGTCAAGGTTGTTTGGTTGAAATAAACGTACCTACTACCTAATGTAAATTCTGACTGTCTAAGTAGTAGCAGATCATTTCATAGAATTCCGTTTCATTGATAATAAAAGAATCGAAACGGAGTTACATATAAAAATATTATGAAAACTCGTAAGACCTTTGAATTCAATGGTACCTACCTACTGAAAATATTATTATACCATGCATATCAAAATATTAAACACTCCACAAGTAGTTACAGTATAGTAAGAAAAAGTGATAATAATCTGAGATTTCCTATTTCCTGACCTATTCATAGGTAGTTACAAACATAATCAGTTTTCAAGGATCGATCGTCTGTGTTTATCACGACAACCGTAGATAACATCTATTTCATGAAGTAGCCAGTACTTGCTTGTTAGTCATTGGTACACGTATCCATTACTCACCTAGTCTGTCTGGTCTGGGCCAGTCTGATGCAACACAATAGACCAATTATCAAGTAATTACAATTAGATTGTGGAAAGATGAGCAATTGCATGGATCGCATCATTCGCATCTATTCTTAGATCTTTGACTTTGCTCAAAAATAACATCTTCTAGCAGTTAAAACGTTTCTTAAGTATGTATAATGAATTGGATTGATAGTAGTAGGTAGGTACCTATACTTTTAATTTTCGTTTTAATGTAGGTCTAACCCTCAATCTTTTTTTGTATAGTTTCGTGTACGTATCGTTCCTTTTCCGATTTCATGCTTGTTAACAATAGGTACTATAGGTAGAGATGTGTTTTGTCGCAGTATTGCTTCAGCCAAAAACAGATTCGCTGCGAATTTATTTGTATACCTACTTTATGCCAATCACTGGTAAAGCGACCGGTATATTAGAGTTTTGGGCAAAAATAAAGTCCATAACGACTTCGTTTAGGAAAAAAGGACCCAATCTACCAAAACAAATGTATTTAATTATAAATATTAGATGTCATATACCAAAGAAAAACGACCAAGATCACCTATGTCCGAGGTGAGGATCGAACCCACGTACTCAGCTTTCGCGGCTGATGCCTGTACCCCTCGGCTACTTGGTCTTAGCAGCCACCGGTCAAATTTCTCGGGTATATGCAATCCCTTACAAGGCTAGGCGCCTTTGAATGTTTAAATTTAAATGTTTTGTGGAGCGGAGCCACTGTCATTAATTTCAGAGGTTTTTCCTTCTCGTTAATCTACGTTCCTCTGATAACACAAAATTGTATGTGTATTGTGATATTTTTTTTTAACAGCGGAGCCAAGCAGCGGCGTAGTGGAGAAGGCCAAGTGGAAGGCGTGGAGCGGCCGCAAGGGGATCTCCGCCGACGACGCCAAGAAGCAGTACATCGACCTGGCGCAGCAGTGGCAGGGCAAATACGCCTGAATCTAGTCTCTAATGTAGTTCTTAAGGTTTCTTACTGATTAAATAATTTAACTTCAGCTTGGTTTTTATTCTGTGTCCCTGTCAAGTACGTTCGTACCCATTGAGTATGTATGGCCAAAGGCGCCTAGCTTTAGATACTATATTGCTATACCTATCGAGAAATTCGACCAGTATCTGCTCAGACGGAGTGACCTAGGGGTTTAGGCATCAGGCGCGAAAGCTTGGTTCAAATCCCACATGGGTGACGTCTAATATTTATTATTTATGTAACTTTAAGAAAGATCGATTCATAAAATGGATTTATCTGTGAGTTCCTATAATTGGCTTCTTGTTTATACTTTATGTCTAATGTCTTTGTAACAACTGTTGGAACTCCAAATAAAATAAAATAAATAAATAAATAAAGGCTCTCATAAAACTTGGGACAGTGACAGAAAAATCTGTGTAGATGCAAAATGGTGGTAGGGTAGATACATGACAGTAAGATGGGGTCACATACACACAACGATAGATTTTATTCACTTAATTCGTCTGTTGTGAGTCGTTGGGTATCCCATCGGAGCCAAGCAGCGTAGTGGAGAAGGCCAAGTGGAAGGCGTGGAGCGGCCGCAAGGGGATCTCCGCCGACGACGCCAAGAAGCAGTACATCGACCTGGCGCAGCAGTGGCAGGGCAAATACGCCTGAATCTAGTCTCTAATGTAGTTCTTAAGGTTTCTTACTGATTAAATAATTTAACTTCAACTTGGTTTTTCTGTGTCCTTGTCAAGCACGTTGCTCGTACCCATTGAGTATGTATGGCTAAAGGCTAGGCGCCTTTAGCCATACATAGCTTTAGATATTGCTATACCTACTCGAGAAATTCGGATCTGCTGAGACGAAGTGGCCTAAGGGTTTAGGCATGAGCCGTGAAAGCTAAGGACATGGGGATTCTATTGCGGGATTCGCTTCATTCCGGCTTCAATAAATAAAAAATAAATATCTCGGGATATCTTACAGCAATCGACCTACCCACGGTAAGCTCAATTAAGGCTTGTGATGTGGGTACCAGGCGACGATAAATACATACATATAATAGATAGATACATATACATACTTAAATACACAGACAGCCATGACCAAGGAACAAATATTTGTAATAAATAAATACACAAATAATCCCCTCGCCGGGATTCGAACCCAGAACCTCCATCTTCTTAGGCAGGGTCACTAGCTACGGTACTAAGCTACGGGAGCTGAAATCATATTTCTTGAATGCCCATGCCGGAAATGTAGGTATCATTTTGATCCCTTATGACACAATCTACTATTATTGGATTTACCCTACTCTATGGTACTTGGTACGGAGGCTGAAAATAAGGTATGTGTGCCATAAGAATGGTGCTTGTTATACCCCTTTAGGTAGTGGGGTAGGGTCGCTGGTCGAATTTCTTGAGTAAAGCTAGACCAAAGCTAGACCTTTTTTAGTAACATTTACTATTTGAGCATTTCTTTTTATCGTGTCTATTTTCACAATTTTGAATTTATGGGTACATATTGAGTCCGTTCTACTCAGAATCACGAGATTCACGAGCTCTTTCGATCCCAAAAGGGAAAAAATGTCCCAAACCTTCCATACATTTTCCGGATTTCTTCCTTTATTACCGCCATACAAAGTGTATGGAAAATGGTAACAAAACAGGAACAAATCCATGGCATTTTTATTCCCCATTGACATCAAAAGAGCTTGTGATTCCGAGGAGAAATAACCCAAAATTTACCCAGGAACTTGAAAATTATGAAAATGGTAAAAATAAAAAGAAATGCTCATTTAATTACATAACCGAAGCAAAATAATGATATTTTATTTTTCAAAAAGTCCAGATTCGATTCCTGGGCTACGTCACGGTGCCTTAGACAAAATTTCACTATCTGTTATGGTTTCCCATAAACCTCCATACAGACTAAATACAGACCCATTTAAATTGATGACGTTGTACATATAACCTTACATTGCAACCTAAATAATTAATGGTCGCGCACCGTGCGGTTTCAAAGGAATTTCCTCCCGCGGTCGGTCCGTCTGTGGAATGAGCTCCCTGCCGAGGTTTTCCCGAAGGACTACAGTATGGGGTTCTTCAAAAAAGGAGTGTTCAAGTGCTTAATGGGTCGGCAACGCGCATGTGACACCCCTGGAGTTGCAAGCGTCTATAGGTTACGGTGACCGCTTTCTATCAGGCGGGCTGTATGCTTTTTTGTCACCGACGTGGTATAAAAAATACAGGACGATTCTTGAGTCGTGAGCAGGAGTGAACACTGAACAGGGACGGTCACACTGAACAACTTTCACTTCGGAGACAACCGACATATTGCATAAACAATCTCTTTAAGGTGCGGTTAAACTAAAAGAGCATTCGCTGTTCTAACCTCCCACTCTACGAAATTCGATCGGTACACAAAACGTGATTGGTTGATTTCTTAGAACGGGCGCTAGAACAGCGAATGCTCTTTTGGTTTAAACGCACCTTTATGAATCAATTGAATACTACACGAATAGATACTAGGGACGCCATGGTCCCGCTGAACAACTTTCAACCGAAAAATTGCATAAAAAATCTCTTAATTATTAGTATATTAACTATCAATTAACTCATAATTAAGAGTTTTTTTAGTGATTTCTTGGTTATCGCCGTTGAAAGTTGATCAGCATGACCGTCCCTAAAATGCCCTGTTCACTCCTGCTCATCAAGAATTACTCTGTATAGTCTATTTGGGAACAAATTGTTATTTTCTAATTTGAAAATGAATATAGAGCTAATGACATTTTTGTGTAAGCAGGATGCTTAGCCAAGTCGCCAAACGCTAGCGCTTGGTAACGTATCGTAGTTTTCCCTCGCTGTCACTCTTTCATATTAGTGCGACATAGAGAGTTAGCTGCCTTTCGTTTACGACTGACGATTAAGCGTTAGCGATTGCAAACTTGTCTAAGCACCCAGGCGTGTACATTGTACAGCAAGGTAACAATGAGTAACATTATGTTTGTAGGCGACCGTAGGTTAGTACCCAATATTTTTTTTAGTATGATTATTATTGAACAAAATGTAAGAACCTTACTTTTAAGTAAGCTAGCATAGCTAGAAAAATAAAGATAAGTATATTAGATTTATTTATTGTTATCTAATGAAATAACTAGAAATTCTATTAAATACTCAAGTACTTAATCGATATAAGAAAATTATCAGTTCACATGAAGCACCGATATAATTCTATATCTAACCGATTAAATACTAGGTAGGCAACAGTAGGTGTCACCATAAGTAGGACACAATGTATTTTTTATTTACAAATTTATGAAGTCTCAGCCTAATATTATGTTAGGACGTTATTTATTGGCGTTTCGTATGGAGAATTTTGTGAGAAGTCTATTTTCCATACAATGAATTTTGTGTATATTTTTTTGATGTCAAAATCAAAATAAACCGAATTTTGCCGCTAATATTAGACATTTCTAAGGCGTGTTTTATATACATATCTCTATTTCAGAAAACAAGGTATACTGTCATTACATGTATACCTATTCAAACATGTGAACTGACAGCAAGTGGCACTGGCAAGAGTTGTTTTCTAAGCTTATTTTTGAAAATTATTTAAGGGAAAAAACTATTATAGGTGAAAAAACCTTTGTTACACAGGGCACTGTTGAAAACAAAGAATATATCTAAGTTTGTCTTTAGATAATACAATTAGGGATCAACGAAAGTCTATTAAGGTGGATTTACACCAAACGAGCGAATGCTCATTATATGTACAGTCAAGTGCAAAAATAAGTATCGAAAGAATCCGTTCATAAATATGTTACGACGTTCTTATTACACAGAATTAGAGTGCACTGGGACATATTTTTGAACGTTTTTGTATACCCCTTATTTTGTCTTCGACTGTACCCCACTCTACGAAATCAACGAATTTCGACGAATTATGTTTTGTGTACCTAACGAACGAATTTCGTAGAGACGGGATAGAATGAGCATTCGCTCGTTTGGTGTAATGTAAACCCACCTTACCCCTATAATTGCCGATTTCTAAGAATGAACATTTGACAGTTCAGACATGAGTCTTATAAATCTTATAAGACGTTAAGACGATCGGAAAAATTGTGAGTCTTACCCCCATATTAATAAGGATTAATCTATAACTGTCAAAATTTCATTTTTAGAATTCTACAACTGTAGGCCACTCTAGAACCATGTCAAAATATCAAGTAGTGAGAGATTTCTTACAATTTGATTTATTTATTATGACATAGTTCTTAAGTGCCTGGGGCAATTGGTTCACCGTAGTATTAACTCTATAACACAATATATCGAAGGGAATTACGAATGAGTATGATGTAAAAAATATGATAGGTACCTACCTACAAGAATTCAAAGTTAAAGTATAAAATTATTCAGTTGATAACTTCGCAGCTTCGCAGAACCCTTTAAATATAGAATTATTACTAAAAAATAAAAGACGACCTCTGATTTCAGGATTTAAAAAAATTACACGCTACGCGTCGATGACGTAAAGCCGATAACAAGTGTCGATCGGGTCGTGACGAGTTTTAAACTGCACAACTTTTATTCAGCCACTCAGTTCATTGCCTGTATCCGCAACGGACACACGTTCCCATTCTCTTTACCTGTAAGTGCTGTGATTTTTTTAATTTTTTTTTCCAAACGGACTCAAGTTGTGCCGGCTTATGCCAAAGTTGTATTTAAAATCGATTGCAATTTGGGGAATGTTTTCTCTGCGATTTCGCCGGGCAATTTCTTCGGACGCATTTTGAATTAATTGTATTGGATGTTCAATAATTTGGACATTTGTATTTTCCAGGTTACCTACCAGCACCACACACCATGTCTCTCCAGGAGGTGAGTGATTTTGCATATTTTTAAGTGTAAAAAGTTTTTAGTTGCCGGATTTTGTTTTAAGATATACGGCATATGTCCGTTTAACGAGTGACAAAGTAAAGTAATACCCACTTACAGAAAAAATACAGTAGCTGGAAAAATACAGTAGGAGATTTCTGGCTATTTAGTTTTGCAATTAATTAAGTTCTTTCTATATTTTAGTTCCCTATAGGGATACTTTGTGTCTCGTGAATCGTAAAGTACGTACAACTGAAATACAGTATAGGTATACAATACCTTATATTACAGTACGTCTGGCAACCCTGAGTGCTATCCTTATCAATCACTAGTCACTACCCGATCTAGTCTAGCTAGATTAAATTTATAGTGTTAGGGTCGGTACCAAATGTTTCAAGGATTTTTAACCTGTTTACAATTTTATACCGACCGGTTTTATAACATTATAAATACTGGTAGAGATAAATCAGTTTTTTTATACTCATCAAAAAAGGCGGTGAAAAAGTCTTGTACCTGTAGATAATGATTAAGGTCGCTAGCGTTTAAAGCGGATGCACTTTGCTAACGACTGTGACCATCCATGGATCCTATTGGTGTTCTTCTGTCTGTTGTTCTGTCCAATCGCTAGCGCTTAATCGTCAGTCGTGAACGAAAGGCAGCTAACTGTCTTTGCGCACTAATATGAAAGAGTGACAGAGAGGGAAAACTACGATACGCTACTACTAAGCGTTAGCGATGGGCAACTTGGCTACGCATCCGTGTCCGTGACGCATCCTGACCTCTCGGAAAGTGCAGTCTATGGACATAGGTTACGCTAACTGCTTACTCAGGAAGCCGTACTTGTTTGCCACCATTACGTATTATTAACCCTTTTCGTTAGTTTTTCCTGCAGTAGTATCTTAGGGTGCATTCAGACCAAAAGAGCATTCGCTGTTCTATCCCCCGCTCTACGAATTCAACCAATAAAGTTATGTTATGTGTAACGATCGAATTTCGTAGAGTGGGGGGTTAAAATAGCGAATGTTCGTTTGGTCTGAACGCACCTTTAACAGTATTCATACTTTCATAGTACATCTCCTAGCTTATCAAGTCGCTAAGTTATGTTTGTCCCTTTCAGTCTTATCACTATGTCTATAAGAGTGAAAAGTACAAACAATACCTAACAGTTCAGGAGACGTAATTGAATAAGGGGGTAAGAACCGATCTCACTCTATTACTTGATTCGGCGAGCCGTGAAACTGTTTTAATTGCTATTTAGCAGAATTTTACTCATTAAGTGTCAGAAAAAGCCAGCATTCTAAACGCTGGCGATCAATAGCCTTAAGGTGCGTTTAAACTAAAAGAGCATTCGCTGTTCTAGCGCCCGTTCTACGAAATCAACCAATCACGTTTTGTGTGCCGATCGAATTTCGTAGAGTGGGAGGTTAGAACAGCGAATGCTCTTTTAGTTTGAACGCACCTGTAGATAGTTCCGTGTCATTATTCTGTCGCACCAGATTTAGGGTGCGGCTCCACTGACGCGGAGAGGAGCGGAGCTGTGCAAAATTGACCAATTACCTACATTCTTCAAATTCAAAATTCGAAACACTGTGATGCGGTTCATTGGCCGAGCTCCCACAGCTCCGCTCCGCTCCGCGTCAGTGGCGCCGCAACCTAAAGTCAAGAAATTATGACATACTCAGTTTATTTTTAATAATATTGCATAAGTAACAAGTAATGTTTGGAAAATTTATGCATTTTATGATTCATTTGCATTAAATTAACATTTTAAGAAATGTAAATATGTATGTTCGAATGGAAAAGTACTATTGTGCGCCTAAATGTATGAATATTTATCTTATTTATAGCGGTTGTATAATATACACCTACCTACTTCATTTCATACATTCTGTAGGCAAAACATAGACCATACCCACTAAAGGTGCATTCAGACCAAACCAGCATTCGCTGTTCTATCCCCCACTCTACGAAATCAACGAATCACGTTTCGTGTAACGATCGAATTTCGTAGAATGGGGGGTTAGAACAGCGAATGCTCGTTTGGTCTGAAATGTCTGAATGCACCTTCACCAGTGATTTTATTACAAGTAGCTACCATCCGTCTAAGTAAGTACAGTCAATGTCATAATTATAATTACGGTTTAGGTGTCAAAAAATATTTACACGACCTTTTTGCCACGACATTATTAAGATCGTTTAAGTATATAATATTTTTGTATCTTTAAAGCCGATTGTACCTATTGTTTTTTTTAATTTCGGGAATAGGGGCTATACACCCGACAACATGTAGCTTGCGGCATTTGAGTCATTGCTGGCTAAGTGTGAGTAATTAATCCAGGCGATTGATCAAATGCCGCAATGTTTTGTTAGTTACTTACAAGTAGATTATTAAGTAGCAGAGCTGGGAAAAATATTGTATGTATACTTTGTCTACATCAGTCAAACCATAAAGGAATAAATACATAGAGTATACTCGTCCCATACAACTGTCGATTATTTCAGAAAAAAGGTAACAGATGGCGCCTTTCTTAATTTATGGTCAAACATCTAGAATTCAAAGTATACATATAATACAAATGTAATTTACACAAGTAATCAAATTAATCTTTGCCTAACTGTGTTAAGTAGGTATTTACGATATTTTGTGTATTTGTTAAACAAAGCTACACGTCAGGAACATATCATGTATCTGCTGCTGACGTGTCCGTATGTCACCGATGTTGATTAGATAAGTGATTTGGCTAATCCGGACTCGAGTGAGTCATAGCGTCAATTCGTTGCATCTACTTCCAGCAATGCATTACAAGTTGCAAACGACATACCTATCTAGGTTTTAAGGGGTGTTACACCACCCACTGAAAACCTTGAACGGAGTGATTTGAAGTTATACCGAACAACTTTTATTATGGAGCTAACCCAGAAACCACCAACAAATTTTTGGCTCTTTCATACGAAATGTCGTTATCGATCGATCAAAACGTATGAAAAAGACAATTTTTTTTTTAGATATCTTGATTCGCCCCGTAGTAAAAGTTGTTCAATATAGCCTACTAAATCACCCGGCTCAGGGTTTTCAGTGGGAAGTGTGACACCCTGTTTATTCAACAATTTCCCTATATTTTATTGTTGCCGTCACCTGCCTGAATTCCGCTACCTATTGGGTGATTCGCTTCGGTATAGGTACTTAATGTACTTTGCCGTGAAAACATACGTTTTGATCGTCGCGATAAACCGTAGACAATACCCATAAAGCATGTAAAAAAATATTCGTGATCCCAGTGTTTATTCCATTATCACCATACAATCAAATGATTCCATTATCACCATACATGTCCCAGTGCACTCTAATTCTGTGTAATAAGAACGTCGTAACATATTTATGAGCGCATTATTTCGATACTTATTTTTGCACTTGACTGTACACAGTAAAAAAAATTGATAGATACATACAGATACTTAAATACAGCCATCACCAAGGAACAAATAGTTGTGCTAAATAAATACGCAAACAATTCCCTCGCCGGGATTCGAAGCTGAAAGTGTACATCTACATTATTCTTGTAGTCGACTGTGTCTATTACATCGTGTTTTAACACTTCTAACGTTTTTAGACAAAAAATACGACTCGGTGTAACAAATGCAAACAGGTCAAGGTGCAAGGCCAAGTTTAGTCGTTATGAATAATCACGATGACGTCGTGCTTACGTTTTGTACATCTTTTGAAACCCATTGTTATTGTGAGTTGTATGGGAGAGACGTTAATGATGCAAGATATGCAATTATTATCGAGGAAATTATAATGCAAAAAGGAAAATAATAACAATAGCTGAGGTTAGACGAGGCAATCCATCTAAGTCCTCAGGGTAGGCAGACCATAGGCGATTTTTTTATCGCTATGTTCATGGGTTCCTGCTTTCCATCAGGTGGGCAGAGAGCTCAGTTGTCTACCTTCATCACATAAAAAAAGGTTATAAATATTAATCATGTCATTTACCAAACAAAAGGTTCAGCTCACCAACGTCCGAGGTGGGGATTTTGGTACCAATGTGATATGACATTAAATAACAAAATTTATAATACCTATAATCGAACAATCAAATAAAAAAAAAATTTATTCAAATAATTTGACTTCTGGAGACCAAATTTAGAATAGCTGAGATATTAAATACTCTAAATCATCATGTGCCATTTTTCTTTTACTCTTTATTCCTGAAAATGATGGCAATAATACGACTGCTAATTAAATATCAAATAGCTTGATAACATTATTTCCTTTCATTATTTAGTATTACAGTACAAAGTACCTAAAACAATCGCTCGGGTCAGGTTTATGTGATCATTAAAGTGTAAAAGATTTGTAGATAAATTCGTGACGACAGACGAAGGAGGTAACCAACAGGTCATAGTAACAAGGTTACCTAGTATGTATGTATTAATGAATAATGAGACGCTTTCAGGCCAAAGGCATAATTACCTGTCTGTTTTGTATGTTGCTATAGACATTAATTTGATATTTTTCTTATTTTAGACCGGGATTACAACAGCAAGCTCTTACGTAAGTTGTAGGGACAGGGCTATATCAAGGAATGAAAGGTGAATATCACTATCTCATTTCTTAGTATAGCTACAACAACCTCCTCCTCCTCCTCCTCCTACAACTTACGTAAGAAGTGACAGGATGCTTAGCCAAGTTGCCAATCGCTAGCGCTTGCTAGCGCATCGTAGTTTTCCCTCTCTGTCACTCCTTCATATTAGTGCAACAAAAAGGGAAAACTACGATGCGCTAGCAGGCGCTAGCGATTGGCAACTTGGCTAAGCACCCTGGTGTATTCCTGCCCTTCTTTAAGTAGTTGTTTGAAAACACCACCAATGCTGCCGCGGATTTTCCCAGATGGCGTTGTCCTAAATAGATCGTATGATAAGGGTTAAAGATATGTAAATAGGTATAATCCCCGTTTATAAGAAGATCATAGGGTTTTGTCAGACAAAACAAAATACCTACAACTTCAACCCAAACATACCTAAGTATTTAAACTTTTCGACGCCACGTCAAATACAATAGCTGTCACGGAAAATTGGATTTAGAACTTTACACATTTGCGTGGAAGTCTATTGCTCTATAAACTGTGACTTATATTGGACTTTGGTCACTTTGGTCTGCGGTGCGGTGCCGATATATCACTCATTGGCGCTCATAAGGTTAAAGTCAGACTACGTTAACTTTTCCAATCAAATGATTTGTGAAACACATAAAAAGTGTCATTTTATGTAGTTGATAATTTCTCTACTTACTCTTACTTGAGAAAGCCTACTCCAGAGACACTTCTGGCAAAACAATGAGTCCATCTTTCGTCGCTATAGGTACTTACTCAATGTCGTATCTACAGCAATCAATTCATGGAAATTTCACCTTTCTTTCACTCTGAATAAGAGGTTTTCTCCATCACGTGAGTGTTACATCAGATAAGACCGTCTATCAGGAAAGTCCGTCTACTATCACTACCATCAGGGTAGCGTTTTATAAAGTTACAATTTACAATTTTGCTGTTTGCCTCTCTTTCTAGCCAATATGTGCGAGCGCTAAAGAGGCAAACTGGGAAATTGTAAAATGTAACTTTATAAAACGCGAGCCTGATTTCCACCCCTAAACTCAACAATATAAGACGCATATGACGGACTTTCCTTACAAATAAAGTATCGTCGGGGATAGTGCAATACCGCGTAACTAACAAATTCAATTAGGATCAATTTGAGTGTCAATTGTTAGATATTTGAACTCTATCTGTTTTGGTAGTTACGCGGTATTGCACTGTCCCCGACGATATGCCGGTCTTACCCACACTGACCTTACAAGGTTAAGTAAATAAATACCTACCTACAGCGCCGATTTGATATTCTGCATCCTCATTTCTGATGAGGTTTTGAGTCACTTAGACAGTTCCCTAGAAGTTTAGTGGTTAGGTTAATTGTCGTCGGTAACCGCGAACCTTATACCATAATAATTAAATTTCCATTGTTCTTTGTAAAGGACGTCGTGGCTTGCAAGACTTATTAAAGAAAATTGTTGTTTAACGATGCAAACGCTGCGCAATTATAAACATCTTCATTTTGAGTAATTTTTATATTATGATGGTGGCAAATAAGCATCCCCGATTCCTCCTGCGGGTGTCGTAAGAGAAGACTAACCATTATTTGATAAAATATTGATGACGGGCAGCAGCGTCATCATTACTACGATCGCCAATCCGCTTGCCCAGCGTGGCGATTATGGGCATTTACCTCCTACTGCGTCTATACGCATAGTCAATAGGAGAGGCCTGTTATTCTTACTGCCATCACCACACGCATACGCAACCCTAAGCAGTTACTGCACTTTGAAATTCATCAAAATCATACGATGATTCCATCAGCCGTAAAAATAAATATCGTCTACTTTTTACAGTCACCTTCGATATCATCGTCTAATGCGTTGCCTAATTGATTGTACTGACAAAAACGACCAATTTCCGTTTTTGACGTCATCTTCATTAAGTTGTTTATGAATTCGGTATTATGCGATATGTTGAATGACATTAAGCGTATCCTTTTCAAACAATCACAATCAAGGACTTTTCGTATATATAAATATAGGACAAGTTGATAGCATCTCAAAAATCCCCATAAATTAACGCCATACGAACTTCTCTTGTAAACTTTCGCATGATTACTGGATGCTTAGCCAAGTTGCCAATCGCTAGCGCTTGCTAGCGCATCGTCGTTTTCCCTCTCTGTCACTCCTTCATATTAGTGCGACAAAGAGGGAAAACTACGTTGCGCTAGCAGGCGCTAGCGATTGGCAACTTGGCTTAGCACCCTGGTAGTTCACACAGGCGGCTCTATGTATAACCTTAAATATCACGATGGTGGTGACTAATCATACCTATACCATAACCAGTAACCATAGCCTATGGATGCTTTTAACACCAGGGATTTACATGCGCATTACGTTACCGACCCTATAAAAAATATGATAATAATTTTCAACATTGTGTTTTGGACATACGTACCGAAATACCTTACTTACCTACAGTACCCACATATATTGTAATTAGTAGTAAATTTTGAGGATTTGTCTCTTTCACTCCAACGAAGGCATCATTAGAGTGACAGAGTAAAATCCCCGATATTAACGAATTTCGGTGTTCGGCGGTAGTAGGCCAGACGTGATACAATGACGTGGCAAAGTCAGACCGGAGGTTATTTAGACGAGTCGTGTAGGTATGTGAACGAGCCCCCTTGTTGAATCAATTTGCATTCGCCACATGTAAAGGCAATTGGCCTCTTTATCATAGCGTAACATTACTAGCCACTTAATTGCTTTTGGTAACTGTGGTTACCAGCTGTCGCTAAAATTCAAAGTAAATGAACGGACCTAGATACTCACAAATGTTTCTGTACACAAAAAGATTTAAACTCTTACACGTTACAAGCTGACAGTGTGGTGACGGCAGTAAGAATACATTTGTCACCACCCCAACTCCTCCTGAGGGTGTCGTAAGAGTTGACTAAGGGATTGAAGTGTCACTGACCATTATTTGACAAAAGATTGATGATGGGCAGCAGCGCCATCATAGTGGACACAATAGTGCGATCGCCAATCCGCTTGCACAGCGTGGCGATTATGGGCATTTACCTCCTAATGCGTCTATACGCATAGTTAATAGGAGAGGCCTACGTCCAGCAGTGGACTATCATAGGTGATGATGATGACATTAAAAAGTTAATCATCATAATGTGTCAATAATCAATTAAGTAATCATAAAAGCTTAAGGCGATAGTCTGACATGCAAAATAGGACAGAATTTTAGTTGAACGCATGAGACGATTAGTGAGTGGGTTTCATTAATAAAATTCTACCAGACACTGTCGCATGTAGCGTCCGTTGTTTTATTCCGTTAGCGGTTTTTGTAATAAACCCCATCCGACCATAGCGTCGGAACACGCCAGTGCATTGGAATTCGCCATTTTAGAAACCTGTTTGAGTGGCCACAACTATAACGAAAATCGCAGATAAGAGAATCTGTGTTATATTTAGTTGGCATGTTGACAAAAAACAGTTGAATTGAGAACCTCCTCCTTTTTTTGAAGTCGGTTATAAATATATTCGCTTTAGTTTGAAACTTGAGTTTTTTTTTAATGTAAGGGTTCGCTATATCTACTTACTAGCTCATAGGCCAGCCTTACACCTAGGAAAGTTTTTAGTAAGTTGCAGGGACAGAGCTATTAGCTGGAATGAGATAGATATATTCACCTCTCATTTTTAGTATAAGGGGTGTACCGATAAAAAACTGGCAAATTCAAATGAAAAAATCGGATCGATATAGTTAGGTAGCTATAATTTCATGCTTTGGAAATTAACCAGGAAGTCTTAACTTAGCTGACTGTAGTACTTTTATGTCACTACTGCATATCAGGTTCTCACAGTACAGTTTCTTCGAAACCTCTTCCAAACTATCTTTTCCAAACATTTTTTTCTTTTTTTGTATGCAGTTTTCTAAATTATGGGACTGTTGTCAATATATCTGGCTATTCTTCCCGTGTTCCTTAAGATATCCTTGACTTATGCATACTATCCTTGATACTTTTTGGGACTGATTTCGCTTCATAAAACTATACCAAAGAGACTAAGATTTGTATAGGATTAAATAATTGATTAAAGACCCATAAAAATTTCACATAATATGTGACATAATTCCCTTCACAGAGTATTACTGCGCCTAAGGCAGGGGTATATTAAAAAAAAAACATGGAGATTAACCAGAAATATTGGTCACTTCTGCAGAACACGAAATCGTGCAGTGGAGACTAAAAAAAAGAGCTTGGAAAAATATTTTTCGAAGGGGTTCTGGAGAACTTGTATTGTGAATACTGAAATTGCAGTAGCAACAAAAAAGGACCAAAGTTAGCTAATTTAAGACCTTCTAGTTAATTACAAAAGCCAGAAATCACAGTTTTTTAACTATATTGACTCGATTTTTTCATTTGAATTTGCCAGTTTTTTATCGGTACATACACCCCTTAGTACCGTCCCTACAACTTAAATACTTAAGAACACACAGGTGTAAATGGTGTTACCCGGCCTTATGATTTAGATTCGTACAGTTAGCAAAAAACATGTTTGTAATCCTTAAATTTTAGTAGAGGAAATACAGACTTCGACCTATCATAGATTATTATGATACTTTAGATTTGCGTCAGACAGATCATTTGTGATACAATGTACAAGCAATCCTACTTGAAATAAGGGTTGTAGTACTTTTTAATAAAATGGCTAACTTTCGTTTAGAGAATAATTTAGGCCGCTTTGCTTTAGACATCTACAGGTAACTTATAAAAATACACATTCGTGTACAGGCTTATTATAAAATATTCATATTTATGACCAATTATTTTGCATGCATATGTCCACTCGCACATAAACATTACCGTAATCTTAATAAAAATCTAGTAAGTGCTAAGTGCAGCTTTCTCGGATTTCGCCAGTGAAAGGTAATTCGGCAGAACC
>JALPQI010011210.1:0-38281 GCA_025490895.1 Thaumatotibia leucotreta | reverse complement strand
AGTGTACGAGTATGTACCATTTAGATTTTTATCCACTGAACTGAGACAATTTCTCTCATCTTCTGAGATGTTTCTTTTGGTAGATAAACGTTTGACATATACTGGTTGTTTCAGAGTCTATAAGCAGAACGCAAAGAGTGAGTAAGTAATCTTTACATTTTTTATAGTATAAGTAAGAAGTATTTACTGATATATAGTTTGTGTACACAAATATCGTGTGGTGACAGCAGTAAGAATACATTTGTCACCACCCCAATTCTTCCCGCGGGTGTCACAAAAGTCGAAAAAGGGATTGAAGTGGCGATTTACATTTACCTCCTAATGCATCCACACGCATAAGTAATAGGAGTGGCCTTTGTCTAGTTTCAATTCATTTTTATGGTTCCGTACCACAATGAAAAAACGGAAACTCTTACAGGATTACTTTCTTGTTCGTCTGTCTGTCATGATGTGTCTGTGGTGTCGTCTGTCTGTGGTGATGATGTAATCCATGGAATTAATATTATTATAGCTGCATTACCACTGATTTCATGTATATGGGGTTGTTCTCCCAGAAGGAGGTCTGATGGAGTAAAGATTTTGATGTCGTCGTATAGAGGGCACGGAGGTGTATACCAGAAAAATCTGACATTTGAGGATTTGCTTCCTGGTCAAAAATTGTTCGATGGCCTGGCTCAACGGTGAGACTTAGGTGGGGGGTGCTCGACCAAATGTCATAGGGAACTGCTGACAGTTTTTAGCGCCGTAAAAATTTTTGCGAAAAAAAAAAAAAATTTTTGCACTCAATTTTCAAAATGGTCCTTCGAGCCGGATTTTTTGGTGGGAGTACCTCTGAGGGTTCTAGATTAGAAAAAAAGTTTTTTTGTCGGCCTCGAATCCAAGATGGCCGCCGTAGGGCCAGTCAAAGTTTGTATGGGAACTGTTAAACGGGGGGAGATGGGTGGGGGGTGCTCGACCAAATGTCATAGAGGACCCCGAGAGCCATTCGATGGGCAAAAAATTTTTGCAAAAAAAATTTTTTTTTTTTTTCGAAAAAATTTTTTTTAACCGATCGAGCTGGAAATCGCTGTGCGTGACTTTTGGGCTCTCAAGATTCCGAAAAAAATTTTTTTAGATTTTTTGCACAAAAAAAAAATTGTATGGATTTTTCGAAATAATGGTCCGATCGCGTTGAAATTTGGCATGCGGGCATTATTTGGGCCCAGGAGTAATAATCTGAAAAAAAATTTGGAAAAAAATCCAAGATGGCGGCGACCCCGAACAAAAAGTCAAAATCCCAAGTAAGTTAAGCGAGCCCGAAGGGCGAGCTTCAGGCCGGGAGGCCGAAGGCCGACCCCGCGGAGGGCCGAAGGCCCGGAGCTTCACTCCAGGGGCCCGAGGGGGTCCCCCACCCCAGTAATTTTGGGCGAGGCCGAAGGCCTCGCTGCAGGAGGGCCGGAACATTACCAGAACCAATGTAAATCTATCTTAAGCGAGCCCGAAGGGCGAGCTTCAGGGTGGGAGGCCGAAGGCCGACCTCGCGGAGGGCCGAAGGCCCGGAGCTTCACCCCGAGGGCCCAAGCGCGTCACCTCCAAGTAATTTAAAGCGAGGCCGAAGGCCGAGCTCCGAGCATATCGAGCTACCAAGCGTTCAACAACCCCAGTTTCTTAATAAGCCGAGCCTGAGGGCCGAAGGCCCGATGGCGAGGCGTCAAGCCCGCGAAGGCCGAAGGCCGAGCTCCGCGTAGGGCCGAAGGCCCGGAGCGTCACGATTGAGGTGCTCTCCGCGCGAGCCCGAGGGCCGAAGGCCCGACGGGCGAGCCCACGCGGTGAAACTGCCCTTCCTAACTGTGTTAATAAGCGAACCGGAGGGCCGCAGGCCCGACGGTTCGCTTCGAACTCCAGCGAAGGCCGCAGGCCGAGCTCCGCGTAGGGCCGAAGGCCCGAAGCGTCCAACACAGGCGCACCAGCTCGCGAGGCCGAAGGCCGAGCTGCCAGAGTCCAGTGCTCCCATGCTACTCAATGAAAAAGTGTAACATGAAAACGAATCGGAGGGCCGCAGGCCCGACGATTCGATTCGATAAATAGCGAAGGCCGAAGGCCGAGCTCCGCGTAGGGCCGAAGGCCCGGAGCGTCCAACATAGGCGCGCCAGCTCGCGAGGCCGAAGGCCGAGCTGCCAGAGTCTAGGGCCCCCATGCTATGCAATGAAAAAGTGTAACATGAAAACGAATCGGAGGGCCGCAGGCCCGACGATTCGTTTCGACAATCTGCGAAGGCCGAAGGCCGAGCTCCGCGTAGGGCCGAAGGCCCGAAGCGTCCAACACAGGCGCGCCAGCTCGCGAGGCCGAAGGCCGAGCTGCAGGAGTCCAACGCATCCATGCTACTCAATGAAAAAGTGTAACATGAAAACGAATCGGAGGGCCGCAGGCCCGACGATTCGTTTCGACAGCCCGCGAAGGCCGAAGGCCGAGCTCCGCGTAGGGCCGAAGGCCCGAAGCGTCCCTCAGAGGCCTGACAGCTCGCGAGGCCGAAGGCCGAGCTGCAGGAGTCCAGCTCAAAAGCCCAAAACTGCAACATAATTAAAAAATAATACAAAAACAATAATAAAAAAATAAAAGAAAATAAAAAACTAATCTCCAATACCCCAATCCTCCAGTCGACAAAAAGAGAGGCCCGCGAGGCCCTTGGGCCTCGCGCACAGAGCAAAAAACTAGTTAATAATATATATAGCTGCATTACCACTCATTTCTGAATGACATGATTGTTCTCCCAGAAGGAGTTACGGTGGGGGTTAGTGTTATATACCGTCGTATAGAGGGCGCGCCGGTGACCTAGGGAAAAATCTGACATTTCAGGATTTGCTCCCTGGTCAAAAAATGTTTGACGGCCTGGCTAAACGGTGAGACCTAGGTGGGGGGTGCTCGACCAAATGTCATAGGGAACTGCTGACAGTTTTTGAAGCCGCAAAAATTTTTCCAAAAAAAAAAAAAAAATTTTGCACTCAAATTTCAAAATGGTCCTTCGAGCCGGATTTTTTTGTGGTAGAATCTCTGAGGGACCTAGATTAAAGAAAAAGTGTTTTTGTGATTCTCGGATCCAAGATGGCCGCCGTAGGGCCCGTCAAAGTTTGTATGGGAACTCTTAAACGGGGGGAGATAGGTGGGGGGTGCTCGACCAAATGTCATAGAGGACCCCGAGAGCTGTCAGGTGGGCAAAAAATTTTTGCAAAAAAATTTTTTTTTTTTTTTTCGAAAATTTTTTTTTCATCCGATCAAGCTGGAAATCGCTGTGCGTGACTTTTGGGCTCTCCAGATTCCGAAAAAAATTTTTTCAGATTTTTTTGCACAAAAAAAATTTTGTATGGATTTTTCGAAATAATGGTCCGATCGCGCTGAAATTTGGCATGCGGGCATTATTTGGGCCCAGGAGTAATAATATGAAAAAAAATTTGGAAAAAAATTCAAGATGGCGGCGACCCCGAACAAAAAGTCAAAATCCCAAGTAAGTTAAGCGAGCCCGAAGGGCGAGGTTCAGGCCGGGAGGCCGAAGGCCGACCCCGCGGAGGGCCGAAGGCCCGGAGCTTCACTCCCGGGGCCCAAGAGGGTCCCCAGCCCCAGTAATTTTGGGCGAGGCCGAAGGCCTCGCTGCAGGAGGGCCGGAATATTACCAGAAACAATATAAATCTATGTTAAGCGAGCCCGAAGGACGAGCTTCAGGGTGGGAGGCCGAAGGCCGACCTCGCGGAGGGCCGAAGGCCCGGAGCTTCACCCCGAGGGCCCAAGCGCGTCACCTCCAAGTAATCTAAAGCGAGGCCGAAGGCCGAGCTCCGAGCAAATCGAGCTACCAAGCGTTCAACAACCCCAGTATCTTAATAAGCCGAGCCTGAGGGCCGAAGGCCCGATGGCGAGGCGTCAAGCCCGCGAAGGCCGAAGGCCGAGCTCCGCGTAGGGCCGAAGGCCCGGAGCGTCACGATCGAGGTGCTCTCCGCGCGAGCCCGAGGGCCGAAGGCCCGACGGGCGAGCCCACGCGGTGAAACTGCCCTTCCTAACTGTCTTAATAAGCGAACCGGAGGGCCGCAGGCCCGACGGTTCGCTTCGAACCCCAGCGAAGGCCGCAGGCCGAGCTCCGCGTAGGGCCGAAGGCCCGGAGCGTCCCACAGAGGCGCGGTAGCCTGCGAGGCCGGAGGCCGAGCTGCGAGAAAATAAAGCTTTTCTACGTATAATAAAATCTGAGTAACTATATAAGCTGAGCCTGAGGGCCGAAGGCCCGAAGGCGAAGCTTCGTAGCTGCGAAGGCCGAAGGCCGAGCTCCGCGTAGGGCCGAAGGCCCGTAGCGTCCAACACAGGCGCGCCAGCTCGCGAGGCCGAAGGCCGAGCTGCCAGAGTCCAACGCATCCATGCTACTCAATGAAAAAGTGTAACATGTAAACGAATCGGAGGGCCGTAGGCCCGACGATTCGTTTCGATAACCTGCGAAGGCCGAAGGCCGAGCTCCGCGTAGGGCCGAAGGCCCGAAGCGTCCCTCAGAGGTGCGACAGCTCGCGAGGCCGAAGGCCGAGCTGCAGGAGTCCAACGCATCCATGCTACTCAATGAAAAAGTGTAACATGAAAACGAATCGGAGGGCCGCAGGCCCGACGATTCGTTTCGACAATCTGCGAAGGCCGAAGGCCGAGCTCCGCGTAGGGCCGAAGGCCCGAAGCGTCCCTCAGAGGCCTGACAGCTCGCGAGGCCGAAGGCCGAGCTGCAGGAGTCCAGCTCAAAAGCCCAACAACTGCGACATAAGTAAAATATAATACAAAAACAATAATAAAAAAATTAAAGAAAATAAAAAATACATCTCCGCGGCCTCGACCTCAGTCGACAATAAGAGAGGCCCGCGAGGCCCTTGGGCCTCGCGCACAGAGCAAAAAACTAGTTAATAATATATATAGCTGCATTACCACTCATTTCTGAATGACATGATTGTTCTCCCAGAAGGAGTATTTGTGGGGGTTAGTGTTATATACGGTTGCATAGAGGGCGCTCTTGTGACCTAGGGAAAAATCTGACATTTCAGGATTTGCTCCCTGGTCAAAAAATGTTCGACGGCCTGGCTCAACGGTGAAAGTTAGACGGGGGGTGCTCGACCAAATGTCATAGGGAACTGCTGACAGTTTTTAAAGCCGCAAAAATTTTTTCAAAAAAAAAAAAAAAATTTTGCACCAAATTTTCAAAATGGTCCTTCGAGCCGGAATTTTTTGTGGTAGAATCTCTGAGAGACCCAGATTAAAGAAAAAGTGTTTTTGTGATTCTCGGATCCAAGATGGCCGCCGTAGGGCCCGTCAAAGTTTGTATGGGAACTCTTAAACTGGGGGAGATAGGTGGGGGGTGCTCGACCAAATGTCATAGAGGACTCCGAGAGCCATTCGATGGGCAAAAAATTTTTGCAAAAAAAATTTTTTTTTTTTTTCGAAAAAATTTTTTTTAACCGATCGAGCTGGAAATCGCTGTGCGTGACTTTTGGGCTCTCCAAATTCCGAAAAAATTTTTTTCAGATTTTTTGCACAAAAAAAATTTTGTATGGATTTTTCGAAATAATGGTCCGATCGCGCTGAAATTTGGCATGCGGGCCTTATTTGGGCCCAGGATAGATAATCTGAAAAAAAATTTGGAAAAAAATCCAAGATGGCGGCGACCCCGAACAAAAAGTCAAAATCCCAAGTAAGTTAAGCGAGCCCGAAGGGCGAGCTTCAGGCCGGGAGGCCGAAGGCCGACCCCGCGGAGGGCCTAAGGCCCGGAGCTTCACTCCCGGGGCCCATGAGGGTCCCGAACCCCAGTAATTTTGGGCGAGGCCGAAGGCCTCGCTGCAGGAGGGCCGGAACATTACCAGAACCAATATAAATCTATGTTAAGCGAGCCCGAAGGGCGAGCTTCAGGGTGGGAGGCCGAAGGCCGACCTCGCGGAGGGCCGAAGGCCCGGAGCTTCGACCCGAGTGCCCAAGCGCGTCACCCCCAAGTAATTTAAAGCGAGGCCGAAGGCCGAGCTTCGAGCAAATCGAGCTACCAAGCGTTCAACAACCCCAGTATCTTAATAAGCCGAGCCTGAGGGCCGAAGGCCCGATGGCGAGGCGTCAAGCCCGCGAAGGCCGAAGGCCGAGCTCCGCGTAGGGCCGAAGGCCCGGAGCGTCACGATCGAGGTGCTCTCCGCGCGAGCCCGAGGGCCGAAGGCCCGACGGGCGAGCCCAGGCGGTGAAACTGCCCTTCCTAACTGTCTTAATAAGCGAACCGGAGGGCCGCAGGCCCGACGGTTCGCTTCGAACCCCAGCGAAGGCCGCAGGCCGAGCTCCGCGTAGGGCCGAAGGCCCGGAGCGTCCCGTAGAGGCGCGATAGCCTGCGAGGCCGGAGGCCGAGCTGCGAGAAAACAAAGCTTTTCTACGTATAATAAAATCTGTGTAACTATATAAGCTGAGCCGGAGGGCCGAAGGCCGAGCTGCTTGAGTCCAGAACTCCTATGCTACTCAATGAAAAAGTGTAACTTGAAAACGAATCGGAGGGCCGCAGGCCCGACGATTGGTTTCGACAACCTGCGAAGGCCGAAGGCCGAGCTCCGCGTAGGGCCGAAGGCCCGAAGCGTCCAACACAGGCGCGCTAGCTCGCGAGGCCGAAGGCCGAGCTGCATGAGTCCAGAACCCCCATGCTACTCAATGAAAAAGTGTAACATGAAAACGAATCGGAGGGCCGCAGGCCCGACGATTCGTTTCGACAATCTGCGAAGGCCGAAGGCCGAGCTCCGCGTAGGGCCGAAGGCCCGAAGCGTCCCTCAGAGGCCTGACAGCTCGCGAGGCCGAAGGCCGAGCTGCAGGAGTCCAGCTCAAAAGCCCAAAAACTGCGATAAAATTAGAAAATAATACAAAATCAATAATAAAAAAATTAAAGAAAATAAAAAAAATATCTCCAATACCCCACCCCTCCAGTCGACAAAAAGAGAGGCCCGCGAGGCCCTTGGGCCTCGCGCACAGAGCAAAAAACTAGTTAATAATATATATAGCTGCATCCCGACTGATTTCTGAATGACATGATTGTTCTCCCGGAAGGAGTTACGGTAGGGGTTAGTGTTATATACCGTCGTATAGAGGGCGCGCCGGTGACCTAGGGAAAAATCTGACATTTCAGGATTTGCTCCCTGGTCAAAAAATGTTCGACGGCCTGGCTAAACGGTGAGACCTAGGTGGGGGGTGCTCGACCAAATGTTATAGGGAACTGCCGACAGTTTTTGAAGCCGCAAAAATTTTTGCGAAAAAAAAAAAAAAATTTTGCACCAAATTTTCAAAATGGTCCTTCGAGCCGGATTTTTTTGTGGTAGAATCTCTGAGGGACCTAGATTAAAGAAAAAGTATTTTTGTGATTCTCGGATCCAAGATGGCCGCCGTAGGGCCCGTCAAAGTTTGTATGGGAACTCTTAAACGGGGGGAGATAGGTGGGGGGTGCTCGACCAAATGTCATAGAGGACCCCAAGAGCTTTCAGGTGGGCCAAAAATTTTTGCAAAAAAATTTTTTTTTTTTTTTCAAAAAATTTTTTTTCATCCGATCGAGTTGGAAATCGCTGTGCGTGACTTTTGGGCTCTCCAGATTCCGAAAAAATTTTTTTTAGATTTTTTGCACAAAAAAAAATTTGTATGGATTTTTCGAAATAATGGTCCGATCGCGCTGAAATTTGGCATGCGGGCATTATTTGGGCCCAGGAGTGATAATCTGAAAAAAAATTTGGAAAAAAATCCAAGATGGCGGACACCCCGAACAAAAAGTCAAAATCCTAAGTAAGTTAAGCGAGCCCGAAGGGCGAGCTTCAGGCCGGGAGGCCGAAGGCCGACCCCGCGGAGGGCCGAAGGCCCGGAGCTTCACTCCCGGGGCCCAAGGGGGTCCCGAAGTCCAGTAATTTTGGGCGAGGCCGAAGGCCTCGCTGCAGGAGGGCCGGAACATTACCAGAACCAATAGAAATCTATGTTAAGCGAGCCCGAAGGGCGAGCTTCAGGGTGGGAGGCCGAAGGCCGACCTCGCGGAGGGCCGAAGGCCCGGAGCTTCACCCCGAGGGCCCAAGCGCGTCATCTCCAAGTAATTTAAAGCGAGGCCGAAGGCCGAGCTCCGAGCAAATCGAGCTACCAAGCGTTCAACAACCCCAGTATCTTAATAAGCCGAGCCTGAGGGCCGAAGGCCCGATGGCGAGGCGTCAAGCCCGCGAAGGCCGAAGGCCGAGCTCCGCGTAGGGCCGAAGGCCCGGAGCGTCACGATCGAGGTGCTCTCCGCGCGAGCCCGAGGGCTGAAGGCCCGACGGGCGAGCCCACGCAGTGAAACTGTCCTTCCTAACTGTCTTAACAAGCGAACCGGAGGGCCGCAGGCCCGACGGTTCGCTTCGAACCCCAGCGAAGGCCGTAGGCCGAGCTCCGCGTAGGGCCGAAGGCCCGGAGCGTCCCATAGAGGCGCGGTAGCCTGCGAGGCCGGAGGCCGAGCTGCGAGAAAAGAAAGCTTTTCTACGTATAATAAAATCTGAGTAACTATATAAGCTGAGCCTGAGGGCCGAAGGCCCGAAGGCGAAGCTTCGTAGCTGCGAAGGCCGAAGGCCGAGCTCCGCGTAGGGCCGAAGGCCCGAAGCGTCCCTCAGAGGTGTGACAGCTCGCGAGGCCGAAGGCCGAGCTGCAGGAGTCCAACGCATCCATGCTACTCAATGAAAAAGTGTAACATGAAAACGAATCGGAGGGCCGCAGGCCCGACGATTCGTTTCGACAAACTGCGAAGGCCGAAGGCCGAGCTCCGCGTAGGGCCGAAGGCCCGAAGCGTCCAACACAGGCGCGCCAGCTCGCGAGGCCGAAGGCCGAGCTGCAGGAGTCCAGTTCATAAGCCCAATAACTGCGACAAAAGTAAAAATTAATACAAAAACAATAATAAAATAATAAAAGAAAATAAAAAATAAATCTCCAGGCCTCTTATCCTCCAGTCGACAAAAAGAGAGGCCCGCGAGGCCCTTGGGCCTCGCGCACAGAGCAAAAAACTAGTTAGTATTATATATAGCCGCAACCCGACTGATTGTTGTTGACATGGTTCTGTGGCTCACTGGGTGGGACCTACGGTCTATTGTCGTATACCATCGTGTAGGGTCTGGTCCCAAACAGGGAGGAAAAATCCGAAACCGGGTCTACCTCGAAAGACCGTCTTTTCGATCGACGGCCCGGCCAAACGGTAGGACCTGGTTGGGGGGTGGTCGACCAAATGTCATAGGGAACTGCTGGCAGTTTTTGAAGCCGCAAAAATTTTTGGAAAAAAGTAAAAAAAAAATTGCACCCGATTTTGAAGTTGGTCCTTCGAGCCTGATTTTTTTGTGGCAGGACCTCTGGAGGTCTTGGAGTATAAAAATATTTTTTTTGTAATTTTAAAATCCAAGATGGCCGCCGTAGGGTCCGTCAAAGTTTGTATGGCAACTTTTAAACGGGGGGAGATAGGTGGGGGGTGCTCGACCAAATGTCATAGAGGACCCCGAGAGCTATCCGGTGAGAAAAAAAAATTGGCAAAAAACTTTTTTTTTTTTTTTCAAAAATTTCAAAATGATACTAGCGGGCCAGAAATCGCTGTGCTTAATAGTCGGGCCCCCAAGATTAGAAAAAAATTTTTTTTGGATTTTTTGCGCAAAAAAAAATTTGTATGGATTTTTCGAAATAATGATCTGAGCGCGCTAAAATTTTGCATAGACACACTTTGGGGACCCGAGAGTAATATTCTAAAAACAATTTTGGGAAAGAATTCAAGATGGCGGCGCCCCGGGGCAAAAACAAAATTCATGGATCGGGCCAATTTTTTTTGCCCACTTTGAAACTGTTGATGAGCGTTTAGGGATTTGAAATTTTAACAGTATGATTTAGTTGGGCTCTAGATTAGACAGGACGTATTTTGGACTTTCTAGAATTCAAGATGGCCGCCGTATGGGTGTTCAAACTTTGTATGGGAACTTTTGAACGGAGAGAGATAGGTGGGGGGTGCTCGAACAAATGTCGTACAGTACCCCAAGAGCTATCAGGTGGACAAAAAATTTTTGCAAAAAAAATTTTTTTACTTTTTTTCAAAAAATTTTTTTTATCCGATCAATTTGGAAATCGCTATGCGTAACTTTTGGGCTCTCCAGATTCTGAAAAAAATTTTTTTGAATTTTTTTCCCAAAAAAAATTTTGTATGGATTTTTCGAAATAATGACCCGAGCGCGCTAAAATTTTGCATAGACGTACTTAGGAGGCCCAAAAGTAATGTTCGAAAAAAAAATTTGGAAAAAAATTCAAGATGGCGGCGCCCCGGGACAAAAACGAAAATTCATGGATCAGGCCAATTTTTTTTGCTCATTTTGAAACTGTTGTTGGGCTTTTAGGGTTCTGAAATTTTCACGGTAGGATAAGATTGGGCTTTTAATTGGGCGAAAAGTATTTTGGACTTTCTAAAATTCAAGATGGCCGCCATATGGTCGTTCAAAGTTTGTATGGGAACTTTTGAACGGAGAGAGATAGGTGGGGGGTGCTTTAGCAAATCTCATAAAGATTCTCAATAGCTATTCAAAAATTATTTTTTTAGATTTTTTTGGACAAAAAAAATTTTGTATGGAATTTCCTCAGAGATTTTTTTTGCCCATTTTGAAACTGTTGTTGGGCTCTTAGGGTTCTGAAATTTTCACGGTAGGATAAAATTGGGCTTTTAATTGGACGAAAAGTGTTTTGGACTTTCTAAAATTCAAGATGGCCGCTATATGATCGTTCAAAGTTTGTATGGGAACTTTTGAACGGAGAGAGATAGGTGGGGGGTGCTTTAGCAAATCTCATAGAAATTCTCAATAGATATTCAAAAATTTTTTTTTTGTATTTTTTGGACAAAAAAAAAATTGTATGGAATTTCCTCAGAGGCGCCCAGCTAAGGCCGAAAGCCGAGCTCCCTGTAGAACCGAAGGTCCAAAACGTCGCATAGCGAGGCTGTAGGCCGAGCTGCCAGAGCCTAGCGCTCCCATGCTACATAATGGATTAGTGAGGGTAGTCTCGATAAATTAAAATTAATAAAAAAAAAACTATATCCGCGCAATCATAGCCCAATCGCGGCTTATCAATCTTGGTATATCAGGCATCGAACAACATATGAATTTTTGAAGTTATTGCTGAGTTTGCAGCTGCCAAAGTAAGAAAGAAGTAATTTTAATTGTATAACAACTCTTTTTCTGGCTTATTAATTATTGCGTTTTGTTATTTTTTCAATATAATAAATAATAATTTATTATAATGGATACATCAAATTTTATTGTCCTTGGATGGTCCTGGATCATACAAATTTTATTGTCCTTGCTTTTTACTTTCTTTGGGGTGACAACCGGGTGCCACCCAAGATAGCTATGTCACAGTCAGGGGCTTACAAAACAGAGCCGCGGGAGGTCCAGAACATTGCCAGATCCAATATAAATCTGTTAGATAGACGGGGTAGACTACTGTCTCAATTAACTGCTTTAATATAAGCCAACCGGATGGCCAATGATTCGGCTCGAATTTTGTCTGCAAAGGCCGCAAGCGGTTGTTCGAAACTCGAAAAAATCTTCGGTTCAAGCCTCAACGCCATTATATAGCACAAAAAATTCTGTACAAGAAAAAAATACATAAAGATAGTGCTATGGGGTGTGTGTGGGGGGTGCTATGGGTGGTCGTTTTTGAGACCGGTGCCCTAAAAGGGTTAATTTGATACCGGCCACAAGCATTTTATAAGCTACTTATAGTTGGAAATTTCTAAGAATAACTTACGTATGACACATTAGAATTGAGCCTTATATTATGTGTTAGTTTTTAGTAAAACGTCCCACTTTGTCGCTTACCATAAAGACGAGATTTCCTTGTGTCTTCGTAATTATGAATAAACTGACAAAGCGGCTTTATGGCCAACGACAAAAGGGTCGTTTTACTAAACTCACTCGCATATTATATGACGTTTAGACTATCGGAAAAACGGTTAGCCTTACCCTCATATTAATAAGGTTTAATCTATAACTGTCTAAAAAGTTAATTCTTAGAAATTTTCAACTATAATTATTGAATTACCACTAAGTACGTACTTATTACACATATTACATAGGTACCTACTTGCAAATGTTTTCGTACAAAAATATTTATTGTTAAATGCCTATACCTATCTACTTATCGACCTATTGAATTTTCTTAAACATCCAATAAAAATATTGTTGTTTTGTTCCTTATAATAGGCTGCGAAGCACGTATGACGTTTTATTCAGATGCCACTAAGGAATAAGGAAGTTTGTTAATGGAATTTAATACAAATATTGAAAGCCTAGGCCGGCTGTTAGGCATGTTTGAGAAAAGTACTATACATACCTCGGCCAGAAATATGGGATTGCCGGGAAATAAAATCATTGCTATAATATATGTTTATTCTTTTTTTATGAACTACCTACTGTTCCTAATTTATTGATGAATATGTGCTATAATATTATGAGCATAATGTATGAACCTCCTGATTTTAGGTAATATAATTATTTTAAATAAACAAACTTTATTTCTGTCTGGAGTGGTTTTACTGCTCACATAGGATTAGGGTTAATCAGTTTCATGTATTCGAGTCTGTTGTACTTTGACGCTTAAAAACAAAAGAAAGGTGCTTTGCAAGCTAAGGCCTGACATTTTGTATGGAAATCCTTTAAATCATTGTTCGCTCGTAGAACTCGAAACTACGTACTTCCTTGATTGATTTGAGGTTCGTCATGTAAACATTTCATTGTAAGTTTGAAAAAATGTAACAACTTAGATAAATTAAACGAACTTTATTTCTGTCTTTAATGGGTTTACTGCTCACATAGGATTAGGGTTTTCATCCAAAGGGCCAACGCAGCCAGTATTATGGGAACTCTCCCGCAAGGTTCGCATGTCGGTGACCTCAAGTAAGTAGTTACTTTTTGTAAGCATCTTCATGTATTTACCTATTGTCTTCTATGTTTTTCATGAAATAAAAAATATAAATAAATTACAAACCACAACTCAACATCTATTCATATATTAATGCTTATTAAAATATACAACAAATAATTAATATTTAAATTATGTTTGTAACACCACAACAAAAACAGATTTAACAGACTGAATTAAAAAAGTACTGCATTCTACAGTAATTTTTAAATTCAGTCTGTTAAATCTGTTTTTGTTTCATGAGTCATGAATCATGACCATGATCTAACAAGCTAAGGCTGATGAAGGCTTAAACAAAATGTAGATATACTTACATAATAAATGTGATTCGCTGTTGCACTTTTAAGTTCATCAGAATATTCTCATAAGTATCTGGTAAGAACCAAAGAGTATTTTTTTATTAATGTATCTAATGTTGTGTAATAATATTTTGACAGGCATTCTCTGGGCTACAATTTTAAATGACACAATTGTCTTTGTAAGCAGAGGTGATTGCTTGCATAAACTACGTGCCTTTCGAAGAAGTTTTTCTGTTATCAGTGATCGGGGCCGAGACAAGTCGCCGGACACGATCGGATATCGCCACATACGTTCGTATTCTTTCCGATTCGGGCCGTTTGGTGGAAATAGTGCTTCAATTATTTAAAAAAACCGGCGAAGTGCGAGTCGGACTCGCGCGCAAAGTGTTCCGTAGCATCATCATTATCATTAAAAAAAAACCAGTTAAATCAACCTACCTCAAAAAGTGTAAGAGATAATTTAATCAAACCAAAAATCGTGGAAAGACTTTATATTATGCATAAAATATTTTGTTTAGAATTTTATACCGCGTAATTTTAAAAATAGAGGAGGGGGGACACACTTTTCAGACTTTGAGTGCTAAAACGGTTCGCTTAAATAAAATGTGACTTATAAACCTTTCTATAGACTTTTCTATGATACGTATGACACGTTTACATACATCTAAAAAAAATCTATCCCTCCGCTACATGTATGGAGGGCCCTAACCCCAATTTTTTTTACAATATATTATCACAATTTTGTAGCGATTCAGTTAACACATATCCTTACCAAATTTAATTACTGTAACATTTATTTAAACTCCGAGTTAATCGGCTGTGACAGACGGACAGACTGACGGACAGATAGACATGATGAATCTATAAGGGTTACGGAACCATAAAAACTTGAAAACTAATCGCATAATGTATCGGTATGGTTACTTATTGTGTAGCTAAATAGAGAGAAATGTAAAATTGTTCAAACCCAAGAAATTATGTAACATATTATAATAGAACAGTATTACTAATATTTAATATAATAATACAAAACTAAAACAATTAATTACTTAACCATCAAATTTTATAAAGAGACATTAAATTTAACTTTTCAAGGCACGTAATAGTTTTTGCCATGTGTATAAAATGGACATAGTTACACGATTACCTTCCAACCTACATGAGTTTGACATAAATAGTACATTGTGCATCAAGGGAGGTAAGTACGGAATTACTAACAAGAGTGTTTCAATTACTCGAGTTAGTATATTCCGCTTAACGCCCGTGATGCATACAATGTTTTTCATTACACTTGCCGACAAAAAATAGGTTTTAAGACAAAATATTATTAAATTACATACTGACATTTCTATTACTCCCTAGGGAATTTCACTTTTCTATTACTGTCGCTACGCATGCAAGCAATGGCGCGCTTAGACAGCAAGTGTGATGAAAAATTGATTACCTACTTTTGCAGTTGACAGAAAGTTTTGATTACCTACTTATGTGAGTTGGAATTATTATCATTACGTCCAAATCTTCTTCTGAAAACTCACAACTGTTGTTAGACGAAAAAAGCAGCAAAATAAAAAAATAAACAAGCGAAAAAATTTAAACCAACGTATAGTTAATTACTGTATTATCAGTAAATAACAATGTTTTCTTTGCCGATTCTACGGTCATTTGCTACTTACTATAAGCTGATTCTTAAGAAATGATGGGTTTTTTCCTATTTGCAGTGGGCAGTTTCCAGGTATACTCACTGGCACGGGATACCCCCATTTGAGAGAATTTCATTTGCTATAATTTTATAGAAATAGAAAATAGAAAAAACTTTATTCGTAGCACACACAAAATACAGAGACGAAAAAATAAATATTATACAAATAAGAACGTGTAAGCTACGAAATGGCCTCAACTCGCCAGCAAAATGCTGAGATTTTAATTGCCATCCTATGCAACAACCATGATATCATAACATCTTTAATTATACTTATTGTTTACTATATTAATTGTACCGTGTGGTGACGGCAGTAAGAATATATTTGTCACCACCCCAGCTCCTCCTGCGGGTCGTAAGAGTTGACTAAGGGATTGAAGTGTTACTGACCACAATTTAATAAATATTGATGATGGGCAGCAACGTCATCATAGTGGACACATTACTGCGATCGCCAATCCGCTTGCCCAGCGTGGCGATTATGGGCATTTACCTCCTAATGCGTTTATACGCATAGTTAATAGGAGAGGTCTACGTCTAGCAGTGGAATATCATAGGCGGATGATGACTATATTAATAATTTACCAGAAACTTTATTTCCCTTAAATTCAATTTCCATAATAATATTTCTCAGAGTCATCGAAATCCGTATTTATCACATGCCATATGTGGCATATTTATCACATTTTTGTCATCCAAATTAGCTACCAGAACAGTCAAGTTCTATAATGTTACCAGGAAACTGCTGTCAGTAAATAGGTTAGGTTAGGTTAAAACTGTGACCGTTTAGAAAATAAAACTACGACCAGGAAATAGGTTAGGTTAGGTAAGAACTGTGACCTCTTTTTAAATGAAACCGCTATCAGAAAGTAGATTAGGTTAGGTTAGAACTGTGACCGCTTAGACAATTAAACTGCGACCAGGAAGTAGGTCAGGTTAGATAAGAACTGTGACCTCCTGTTAAATGAAACCGCTATCAGAAAGTAAATTAGGTTAGGTTAGAACTATGACCGCTTAGACAATTAAACTTCGACCAGGAAGTAGGTTAGGTTAGGTAAGAACTGTGACCTCCTGTTAAATGAAACCGCTATCAGAAAGTAGGTTAGCTTAGGTTAGAACTGTGACCCCTTAGAACATTAAACTGTCATCAGGAAGTAGAAAAGGTTAGAACTGTGACCCTCACAACATGAAACTGCTGTCAGGTTAGGCTAGGTTAGAACTGTGACCCCCTAACAAAACGAAACTGCTGTCAGACAATAGGTTAGGTTAGGTTAGAACTACGACCCTCCACAACATGAAACTGCTGTCAGACAATAGGTTAGGTTAGGTTAGAACTGCGACCCTCCACAACATGAAACCTGTCAGACAATAGGTTAGGTTAGAACTGCGACCCTCCACAACATGAAACCTGTCAGACAATAGGTTAGGTTAGAACTGCGATCCTCCACAACATGAAACTGCTGTCAGACAATAGGTTAGGTTAGGTTAGAACTGTCACCCCCCACAAAATTAAACTGCTGTCAGACAATAGGTTAGGTTAGAACTGCGACCCTCCACAACATGAAACTGCTGTCAGACAATAGGTTAGGTTAGGTTAAAACTGTGACCCCCTACAAAATGAAACTGCTGTCAGACAATAGATTAGGTTAGGTTAGAACTGTGACCGCTTAGACAATTAAACTTCGACCAGGAAATAGGTTAGGTTAGGTAAGAACTGTGACCTCCTGTTAAATGAAACCGCTATCAGAAAGTAGGTTAGGTTAGGTTAGAACCTTAGAACATTAAACTGTCATCAGGAAGTAGAAAAGGTTAGAACTGTGGCCCTCCACAACATGAAACTGCTGTCAGACAATAGGTTAGGTTAGGTTAGGTTAGAACTGTGACCCCCCAATAAAATGAAACTGCTGTCAGACAATAGGTTAGGTTAGGTTAGAACTGCGACCCTCCACAACATGAAACTGCTGTCAGACAATAGGTTAGGTTAGGTTAGAACTGCGACCCTCCACAACATGAAACTACTGTCAGACAATAGGTTAGATAAGGTTAGAACTGTGACCCCCCACAAAATAAAACTGCTGTCAGAAAATAGGTTAGGTTAGGTTAGAACTGTGACCCCCCACAAAATTAAACTGCTGTCAGACAATAGGTTAGGTTAGAACTGCGACCCTCCACAACATGCAACTGCTTTCAGACAAAAGCTTAGGTTAAGTTAGAATTGCGACCCTCCACAACATGAAACTGCTATCAGACAATAGGTTAGGTTAAAACTGTGACCCCCAACAAAATGAAACTGCCATCAGAAAGTAAGGTAGGTTGGGTTAGAACTGTGACAACTTAAATTTTGGCATAATGAATATTATGTTAAATAACTGTCGGGTAAACAATAAAAAGGCACACCACCGCTCTCCTCCCTTCCCATCGCAGAATCCAACGCCTAGGCAAAATTTTTTAAACTGTAAGTCAAAATTCGAATTTGTCGGCCCCATGCCTCCCCAAATAAGAGCCGCCGCGAGGCCCTCGGGCCTCGCGCACAAAAAAATAACTAGTTAATATTATTATAGCTGCATCCCGACTGATTTCTGACATATCGAATTGATCTCCCGGAAGGAGTATCGGTGGGGTTTAGTGTTGCACACCACCGTGTAGAGGGCGGTCCCGAGGCCCCGGGAAAAATCTGACATTTGAGGATTTGCTTCCTGGTCAAAAAATGTTCGACGGCCTGGCTAAACGGTGAGACCTAGGTGGGGTGTGCTCGACCAAATGTCATAGGGAACTGCTGACAGTTTTTGAAGCCACAAAAATTTTTTCGAAAAAAAAAAAAAAAATTTTGCACCAAATTTTCAAAATGGTCCTTCGAGCCTGATTTTTTTGTGGTAGAATCTCTGAGGGTCCTCGATTAAAGAAAAAGTGTTTTTGTGATTCTCGGATCCAAGATGGCCGCCGTAGAGCCCGTCAAAGTTTGTATGGGAACTCTTAAACGGGGGGAGATAGGTGGGGGGTGCTCGACCAAATGTCATAGAGGACCCCGAGAGCTGTCAGGTGGGCAAAAAATTTTTGCAAAAAATTTTTTTTTTTTTTTTTTCGAAAAAATTTTTTTCATCCGATCGAGCTGGAAATCGCTGTGCGTGACTTTTGGGCTCTCCAGATTCCGAAAAAATTTTTTTCAGATTTTTTGCACAAAAAAAATTTTGTATGGATTTTTCGAAATAATGGTCCGATCGCGCTGAAATTTGGCATGCGGACATTATTTGGGCCCAGGAGTGATAATCTGAAAAAAAATTTGGAAAAAAATCCAAGATGGCGGCGACCCCGAACAAAAAGTCAAAATCCCAAGTAAGTTAAGCGAGCCCGAAGGGCGAGCTTCAGGCCGGGAGGCCGAAGGCCGACCCCGCGGAGGGCCGAAGGCCCGGAGCTTCACTCCCGGGGCCCATGAGGGTCCCGAACCCCAGTAATTTTGGGCGAGGCCGAAGGCCTCGCTGCAGGAGGGCCGGAAGATTACCAGAACCAATATAAATCTATGCTAAGCGAGCCCGAAGGGCGAGCTTCAGGGTGGGAGGCCGAAGGCCGACCTTGCGGAGGGCCGAAGGCCCGGAGCTTCGACCCGAGTGCACAAGCGCGTCACCCCCAAGTAATTTAAAGCGAGGCCGAAGGCCGAGCTCCGAGCAAATCGAGCTACCAAGCGTTCAACAACCCCAGTATCTTAATAAGCCGAGCCTGAGGGCCGAAGGCCCGATGGCGAGGCGTCAAGCCCGCGAAGGCCGAAGGCCGAGCTCCGCGTAGGGCCGAAGGCCCGGAGCGTCACGATCGAGGTGCTCTCCGCGCGAGCCCGAGGGCCGAAGGCCCGACGGGCGAGCCCACGCGGTGAAACTGCCCTTCCTAACTGTCTTAATAAGCGAACCGGAGGGCCGCAGGCCCGACGGTTCGCTTCGAACCCCAGCGAAGGCCGCAGGCCGAGCTCCGCGTAGGGCCGAAGGCCCGGAGCGTCCCATAGAGGCGCGGTAGCCTGCGAGGCCGGAGGCCGAGCTGCGAGAATACAAAGCTTTTCTTCGTATTATAACACCTGAGTAATTATATAAGCTGAGCCTGAGGGCCGAAGGCCCGAAGGCGAAGCTTCGTAGCCGCGAAGGCCGAAGGCCGAGCTCCGCGTAGGGCCGAAGGCCCGAAGCGTCCCTCAGAGGCGTGACAGCTCGCGAGGCCGAAGGCCGAGCTGCAGGAGTCCAACGCATCCATGCTACTCAATGAAAAAGTGTAACATGAAAACGAATCGGAGGGCCGCAGGCCCGACGATTCGTTTCGACAATCTGCGAAGGCCGAAGGCCGAGCTCCGCGTAGGGCCGAAGGCCCGAAGCGTCCCTCAGAGGAGTGACAGCTCGCGAGGCCGAAGGCCGAGCTGCAGGAGTCCAAGGCATCCATGCTACTCAATGAAAAAGTGTAACATGAAAACGAATCGGAGGGCCGCAGGCCCGACGATTCGTTTCGACAATCTGCGAAGGCCGAAGGCCGAGCTCCGCGTAGGGCCGAAGGCCCGAAGCGTCCCTCAGAGGCCTGACAGCTCGCGAGGCCGAAGGCCGAGCTGCAGGAGTCCAGCTCAAAAGCCCAAAAACTGCGATAAAAGTAGAAAATAATACAAAAACAATAATAAAAAAATTAAAGAAAATAAAAAATAAATCTCGAGTCCTCCACTCGTCCAGTCGACAAAAAGAGAGGCCCGCGAGGCCCTTGGGCCTCGCGCACAGAGCAAAAAACTAGTTAATATTATTATAGCTGCATCCCGACTGATTTCTGACATATCGAATTGATCTCCCGGAAGGAGTATCGGTGGGGTTTAGTGTTGCACACCACCGTGTAGAGGGCGGTCCCGAGGCCCCGGGAAAAATCTGACATTTGAGGATTTGCTTCCTGGTCAAAAAATGTTCGACGGCCTGGCTAAACGGTGAGACCTAGGTGGGGGGTGCTCGACCAAATGTCATAGGGAACTGCTGACAGTTTTTAAAGCCGCAAAAATTTTTCCAAAATAAAAAAAAAAATTTTGCACTCCAATTTCAAAATGGTCCTTCGAGCCGGATTTTTTTGTGGTAGAATCTCTGAGAGACCTAGATTAAAGAAAAAGTGTTTTTGTGATTCTAGGATCCAAGATGGCCGCCGTAGGGCCCGTCAAAGTTTGTATGGGAACTCTTAAACGGGGGGAGATAGGTGGGGGGTGCTCGACCAAATGTCATAGAGGACCCCGAGAGCCATTCGATGGGCAAAAAATTTTTGCAAAAAAAATTTTTTTTTTTTTTCGAAAAATTTTTTTTCATCCGATCAAGCTGGAAATCGCTGTGCACGACTTTTGGGCTCTCCAGATTCCGAAAAAATTTTTTTCAGATTTTTTGCACAAAAAAAATTTTGTATGGATTTTTCGAAATAATGGTCCGATCGCGCTGAAATTTGGCATGCGGGCATTATTTGGGCCCAGGAGTGATAATCTGAAAAAAAATTTGGAAAAAAATCCAAGATGGCGGACACCCCGAACAAAAAGTCAAAATCCTAAGTAAGTTAAGCGAGCCCGAAGGGCGAGCTTCAGGCCGGGAGGCCGAAGGCCGACCCCGCGGAGGGCCGAAGGCCCGGACCTTCACTCCCGGGGCCCATGGGAGTCCCGAACCCCAGTAATTTTGGGCGAGGCCGAATTGCTGTGCGTCACTTTTGGGCTCTCCAGATTCCGAAAAAAATTTTTTCAGATTTTTTGCACGAAAAAAATTTTGTATGGATTTTTCGAAATAATAGTCCGATCGCGCTGAAATTTGGCATGCGGGCCTTATTTGGGCCCAGGAGTGATAATCTGAAAAAAAATTTGGAAAAAAATTCAAGATGGCGGCGACCCCGAACAAAAAGTCAAAATCCCGAGTAAGTTAAGCGAGCCCGAAGGGCGAGCTTCAGGCCGGGAGGCCGAAGGCCGACCCCGCGGAGGGCCGAAGGCCCGGAGTTTCACTCCCGGGGCCCAAGAGGGTCCCCGACCCCAGTAATTTTGGGCGAGGCCGAAGGCCTCGCTGCAGGAGGGCCGGAACATTACCAGAAACAATATAAATCTATGTTAAGCGAGCCCGTAGGGCGAGCTTCAGGGTGGGAGGCCGAAGGCCGACCTCGCGGAGGGCCGAAGGCCCGGAGCTTCACCACGAGGGCCCAAGCGCGTCACCTCCAAGTAATTTAAAGCGAGGCCGAAGGCCGAGCTCCGAGCAAATCGAGCTACCAAGCGTTCAACAACCCCAGTATCTTAATAAGCCGAGCCTGAGGGCCGAAGGCCCGATGGCGAGGCGTCAAGCCCGCGAAGGCCGAAGGCCGAGCTCCGCGTAGGGCCGAAGGCCCGGAGCGTCACGATCGAGGTGCTCTCCGCGCGAGCCCGAGGGCCGAAGGCCCGACGGGCGAGCCCACGCGGTGAAACTGCCCTTCCTAACTGTCTTAATAAGCGAACCGGAGGGCCGCAGGCCCGACGGTTCGCTTCGAACCCCAGCGAAGGCCGTAGGCCGAGCTCCGCGTAGGGCCGAAGGCCCGGAGCGTCCCATAGAGGCGCGGTAGCCTGCGAGGCCGGAGGCCGAGCTGCGAGAAAATAAAGCTTTTCTACATATAATAAAATCTGAGTAACTATATAAGCTGAGCCTGAGGGCCGAAGGCCCGAAGGCGAAGCTTCGTAGCTGCGAAGGCCGAAGGCCGAGCTCCGCGTAGGGCCGAAGGCCCGAAGCGTCCAACATAGGCGCGCCTACTCGCGAGGCCGAAGGCCGAGCTGCCAGAGTCCAACGCATCCATGCTACTCAATGAAAAAGTGTAACATGTAAACGAATCGGAGGGCCGTAGGCCCGACAATTCGTTTCGATAACCTGCGAAGGCCGAAGGCCGAGCTCCGCGTAGGGCCGAAGGCCCGAAGCGTCCCTCAGAGGTGCGAAAGCTCGCGAGGCCGAAGGCCGAGCTGCAGGAGTCCAACGCATCCATGCTACTCAATGAAAAAGTGTAACATGAAAACGAATCGGAGGGCCGCAGGCCTGACGATTCGTTTCGACAATCTGCGAAGGCCGAAGGCCGAGTTCCGCGTAGGGCCGAAGGCCCGAAGCGTCCAACACAGGCGCGCCAGCTCGCGAGGCCGAAGGCCGAGCTGCTTGAGTCCAGAACTCCTATGCTACTCAATGAAAAAGTGTAACTTGAAAACGAATCGGAGGGCCGCAGGCCCGACGATTCGTTTCGACAACCTGCGAAGGCCGAAGGCCGAGCTCCGCGTAGGGCCGAAGGCCCGAAGCGTCCAACACAGGCGCGCCAGCTCGCGCGGCCGAAGGCCGAGCTGCTTGAGTCCAGAACCCCCATGCTACTCAATGAAAAAGTGTAACATGAAAACGAATAGGAGGGCCGCAGGCCTGACGATTCGTTTCGACAGTCCGCGAAGGCCGAAGGCCGAGCTCCGCGTAGGGCCGAAGGCCCGAAGCGTCCCTCAGAGGCCTGACAGCTCGCGAGGCCGAAGGCCGAGCTGCAGGAGTCCAGCTCACAAGCCCTATTACTGCGACATAAGTAAAATATAATACAAAAACAATAATAAAAAAATAAAAGAAAATAAAAAACATATCTCAAATCCATCCTCCGGCCTCAGTTGACAAAAAGAGAGGCCCGCGAGGCCCTTGGGCCTCGCGCACAGAGCAAAAAACTAGTTAATATTATTATAGCTGCATCCCGACTGATTTCCCATAGATGTTTTTTTTCTAAACGGAAAGTACTAACTAAAAAAAATTTGGATATTTGTATAGAGGAGCAAAATTGTAGGTCCAGAAAAATATGGATTTTGGTCTACCGTCTCCTGGTCAAAAAATGTTCGACGGCCCGGCCAAACGGTGAGACCTAGGTGGGGGGTGCTCGACCAAATGTCATAGGAAACTGCTGACAGTTTTTGAAGCCGCAAAAATTTTTGCCGAAAAAAAAAAAAAAAATTTGCACCAAATTTTCAAAATGGTCCTTCGAGCCGGATTTTTTTGTGGTAGAATTTCTGAGGGTCCTAGATTAAAGAAAAAGTGTTTTTGTGATTCTTGGATCCAAGATGGCCGCCGTAGGGCCTGTCAAAGTTTGTATGGGAACTCTTAAACGGGGGGAGATAGGTGGGGGGTGCTCGACCAAATGTCATAGAGGACCCCGAGAGCTGTCAGGTGGGCAAAAAATTTTTGCAAAAAAAATTTTTTTATTTTTTCGAAAAAATTTTTTTCATTCGATCGAGCTGGAAATCGCTGTGCGTGACTTTTGGGCTCTCCAGATTCTGAAAAAAAATTTTTCTGATTTTTTGCACAAAAAAAATGTTGTATGGATTTTTCGAAATAATGGTCCGAT
Source organism: Thaumatotibia leucotreta (assembly GCA_025490895.1). Classification (NCBI taxonomy): domain Eukaryota; kingdom Metazoa; phylum Arthropoda; class Insecta; order Lepidoptera; family Tortricidae; genus Thaumatotibia; species Thaumatotibia leucotreta. Next base: position 15,004 of record JALPQI010011210.1, on the reverse strand, counting down.
CGCGCTGAAATTTGGCATGCGGGCATTATTTGGGCCCAGGAGTAATAATCTGAAAAAAAATTTGGAAAAAATTCAAGATGGCGGCGACCCCGAACAAAAAGTCAAAATCCCAAGTAAGTTAAGCGAGCCGAAGGGCGAGCTTCAGGCCGGGAGGCCGAAGGCCGACCCCGCGGAGGGCCGAAGGCCCGGAGCTTCACTCCCGGGGCCCAAGAGAGTCCCCAACCCCAGTAATTTTGGGCGAGGCCGAAGGCCTCGCTGCAGGAGGGCCGGAACATTACCAGAAACAATATAAATCTATGTTAAGCGAGCCCGAAGGGCGAGCTTCAGGGTGGGAGGCCGAAGGCCGACCTCGCGGAGGGCCGAAGGCCCGGAGCTTCGACTCGAGTGCCCAAGCGCGTCACCCCCAAGTAATTTACAGCGAGGCCGAAGGCCGAGCTCCGAGCAAATCGAGCTACCAAGCGTTCAACAACCCCAGTATCGTAATAAGCCGAGCCTGAGGGCCGAAGGCCCGATGGCGAGGCGTCAAGCCCGCGAAGGCCGTAGGCCGAGCTCCGCGTAGGGCCGAAGGCCCGGAGCGTCACGATCGAGGTGCTCTCCGCGCGAGCCCGAGGGCCGAAGGCCCGACGGGCGAGCCCACGCGGTGAAACTGCCCTTCCTAACTGTCTTAATAAGCGAACCGGAGGGCCGCAGGCCCGACGGTTCGCTTCGAACTCCAGCGAAGGCCGCAGGCCGAGCTCCGCGTAGGGCCGAAGGCCCGGAGCGTCCCATAGAGGCGCGGTAACCTGCGAGGCCGGAGGCCGAGCTGCGAGAATACAAAGCTTTTCTACGTATTATAACATCTGAGTAACTATATAAGCTGAGCCTGAGGGCCGAAGGCCCGAAGGCGAAGCTTCGTAGCCGCGAAGGCCGAAGGCCGAGCTCCGCGTAGGGCCGAAGGCCCGAAGCGTCCAACACAGACGCGCCAGCTTGCGAGGCCGAAGGCCGAGCTGCCAGAGTCCAAGGCATCCATGCTACTCAATGAAAAAGTGTAACATGAAAACGAATCGGAGGGCCGGAGGCCCGACGATTCGTTTCGACAATCTGCGAAGGCCGAAGGCCGAGCTCCGCGTAGGGCCGAAGGCCCGAAGCGTCCAACACAGGCGCGCCAGCTCGCGAGGCCGAAGGCCGAGCTGCTTGAGTCCAGAACCCCCATGCTACTCAATGAAAAAGTGTAACATGAAAACGAATCGGAGGGCCGCAGGCCCGACGATTCGTTTCGACAATCTGCGAAGGCCGAAGGCCGAGCTCCGCGTAGGGCCGAAGGCCCGAAGCGTCCCTCAGAGGCGTGACAGCTCGCGAGGCCGAAGGCCGAGCTGCAGGAGTCCAGCTCAAAAGCCCAAAAACTGCGATAAAAGTAGAAAATAATACAAAAACAATAATAAAAAAATTAAAGAAAATAAAAAATAAATCTCGAGTCCTCCACTCGTCCAGTCGACAAAAAGAGAGGCCCGCGAGGCCCTTGGGCCTCGCGCACAGAGCAAAAAACTAGTTAATATTATTATAGCTGCATTACCACTCATTTCATGTATATGGGGTTGTTCTCCCAGAAGGAGGTCTGGTGGAGTATAGATTTTGATGTCGTTGTATAGAAGGCGCAGAGGTGTATACCAGAAAAATCGGACATTTGAGGATTTGCTCCCTGGTCAAAAAATGTTTGACGGCCTGGCTAAACGGTGAGACCTAGGTGGGGGGTGCTCGACCAAATGTCATAGGGAACTGCTGACAGTTTTTAAAGCCGCAAAAATTTTTTCAAAAAAAAAAAAAAATTTTGCACCAAATTTTCAAAATGGTCCTTCGGGCCGGATTTTTTTGTGGTAGAATCTCTGAGGGTCCTAGATTAAAGAAAAAGTGTTTTTGTGATTCTCGGATCCAAGATGGCCGCCGTAGGGGCCGTCAAAGTTTGTATGGGAACTCTTAAACGGGGGGAGATAGGTGGAGGGTGCTCGACCAAATGTCATAGAGGACCCCGAGAGCTGTCAGGTGGGCAAAAAATTTTTGCAAAAAAAAATTTTTTTTTTTTTCGAAAAATTTTTTTTTATCCGATCGAGCTGGAAATTGCTGTGCGTGACTTTTGGGCTCTCCAGATTCCGAAAAAAATTTTTTCAGATTTTTTGCACAAAAAAAATTTTGTATGGATTTTTCGAAATAATGGTCCGATCGCGCTGAAATTTGGCATGCGGGCATTATTTGGGCCCAGGAATAATAATCTGAAAAAATTTTTTAAAAAAAATCCAAGATGGCGGCGACCCCGAACAAAAAGTCAAAATCCCAAGTAAGTTAAGCGAGCCCGAAGGGCGAGCTTCAGGCCGGGAGGCCGAAGGCCGACCCCGCGGAGGGCCGAAGGCCCGGAGCTTCACTCCCGGGGCCCGAGGGGGTCCCGAACCCCAGTAATTTTGGGCGAGGCCGAAGGCCTCGCTGCAGGAGGGCCGGAACATTACCAGAACCAATATAAATCTATGTTAAGCGAGCCCGTAGGGCGAGCTTCAGGGTGGGAGGCCGAAGGCCGACCTCGCGGAGGGCCGAAGGCCCGGAGCTTCACCACGAGGGCCCACGCGCGTCCCCTCCAAGTTATTTAAAGCGCGGCCGAAGGCCGAGCTCCGAGCAAATCGAGCTACCAAGCGTTCAACAACCCCAGTATCTTAATAAGCCGAGCCTGAGGGCCGAAGGCCCGATGGCGAGGCGTCAAGCCCGCGAATGCCGAAGGCCGAGCTCCGCGTAGGGCCGAAGGCCCGGAGCGTCACGATCGAGGTGCTCTCCGCGCGAGCCCGAGGGCCGAAGGCCCGACGGGCGAGCCCACGCGGTGAAACTGCCCTTCCTAACTGTCTTAATAAGCGAACCGGAGGGCCGCAGGCCCGACGGTTCGCTTCGAACCCCAGCGAAGGCCGTAGGCCGAGCTCCGCGTAGGGCCGAAGGCCCGGGGCGTCCCATAGAGGCGCGGTAGCCTGCGAGGCCGGAGGCCGAGCTGCGAGAAAATAAAGCTTTTCTACGTATAATAAAACCTGAGTAACTATATAAGCTGAGCCTGAGGGCCGAAGGCCCGAAGGCGAAGCTTCGTAGCTGCGAAGGCCGAAGGCCGAGCTCCGCGTAGGGCCGAAGGCCCGAAGCGTCCAACATAGGCGAGCTAGCTCGCGAGGCCGAAGGCCGAGCTGCTTGAGGCCAGAACTCCTATGCTACTCAATGAAAAAGTATAACTTGAAAACGAATCGGAGGGCCGCAGGCCCGACGATTCGTTTCGACAACCTGCGAAGGCCAAAGGCCGAGCTCCGCGTAGGGCCGAAGGCCCGAAGCGTCCAACACAGGCGCGCCAGCTCGCGAGGCCGAAGGCCGAGCTGCATGAGTCCAGAACCCCCATGCTACTCAATGAAAAAGTGTAACATGAAAACGAATCGGAGGGCCGCAGGCCCGACGATTCGTTTCGACAATCTGCGAAGGCCGAAGGCCGAGCTCCGCGTAGGGCCGAAGGCCCGAAGCGTCCCTCAGAGGCGTGACAGCTCGCGAGGCCGAAGGCCGAGCTGCAGGAGTCCAACGCATCCATGCTACTCAATGAAAAAGTGTAACATGAAAACGAATCGGAGGGCCGCAGGCCCGACGATTCGTTTCGACAATCTGCGAAGGCCGAAGGCCGAGCTCCGCGTAGGGCCGAAGGCCCGAAGCGTCCCTCAGAGGCCTGACAGCTCGCGAGGCCGAAGGCCGAGCTGCAGGAGTCCAGCTCAAAAGCCCAAAAACTGCGATAAAATTATAAAATAATACAAAATCAATAATAAAAAAATTAAAGAAAATAAAAAAAATATCTCCAATACCCCACCCCTCCAGTCGACAAAAAGAGAGGCCCGCGAGGCCCTTGGGCCTCGCGCACAGAGCAAAAAACTAGTTTCTCATATTATAACACACATAAAACCGTTTTGAGATTTATCAACCAATCATCCATTTTTCTTCAAAAAGTGATACTTCCTTACTTAGGGAAGCGGAACTGCCGATGAAGGCTAGAACGGAACTTCGGAACACTTTGGTGTTTTGTATGTATGTAACTGGTTATGCATTTTAAGCAATGAAGATGGTCGTGTAAGTTATTGTCAATTACCAGTTCTGATGGGGTGTTTCCTTAGGAACCTTAGGATTCTGTATTATCATTTAAACATCAAGCATTTTCATTTATGCGTTTTAATGTAAGTAGGTGGAACTGCTGATAAATACCAGAACGGAACTCCTTAACGACACGTGTTTCACTTTTGGCAGATATTTCTGATTGATTGTGTATATTATGGAGCAAGTTCTGGACAAAGAACAGTTTAGATGGTAGGTTCCTTAACCCTTAAGGAATTAAGGGAACTGATAAATGTAGAGTATTTATGTAAGCTACTCTTTAAAAGAGGTTTCATACTAATGCACCTTTTTAGGGTTCCGTAGTACACTAGGAACCCTTATAGTTTTGCTCTGTCCGTCTGTCTGTCCGCAGCATAGCACAGTGGCCGTTAGTACTAGATATCTGCAATTTGGTACAGATATACATTAATATTAATTATGCCGACAAAGTGGTAAAATAAAAAATAGAAAAAAAATAATTTTTCGGGTGCCTAACCTGGTGAAGTGTGAATGATTTTTTTATTTGCTGTAATCCTATAGTGTGCAATATCGTTGAAGAGGTCTTTGAAAAAAATAAGAGATTTTCAAACAAAGTTTTATTCTAAAGTCAATATTTTCAGAGATATCCGAAAACTACGGAACCCTAGCATAAGCCGACATGCTTTTGGCCGGTGTTTTATTACCTCAGGAGCTGCTAATATTATACAGGTTGTTCTAAAGTAAAAAAAAGGAGTGTGAATTACAATGTGGCTAACAAGATTTAATCATATCACGTCACCAGACGAGTCGCAGTCGTCGTCGTCAGTGGCACAAGAGTAACGAAAGCTGTCATGAACTGTTCCTTGGTGAACCGAGGAAATTCCTGTTCTTAATAGTAACGCAAAAATTACGTAGGTACCTTGCATACATTTTAATGTTTTTAGTTAACCTCGTGCCTACATTAGGTACCTAGGATACATGTAGGTAAGAGGTAACTTCCGTGTTGCATTGCATATTGCACAAACAAAGTACCTAATAATAATGTTGCTTTTTTTCGGTAGGTACTATGTTTTGATTATAGCACGAGCAAATACTCATACACGTTTATGTGACGTAGGTAACCTCCGAAAATGGTAAATTACAAACATATTCTTGTAAATTCGACATTCCATTGCGTATTTTATACATAGGTAAAAATAAATGTAAACAATTAGAGACTCAATTTATTGTTCATTTGAATGACAATGTCAAACTTCATGTATGAGCTGTTTCTTTCTGGTAAGATAAGAGTGCAATGGTGGGATCCAAATTTATTTTGTTGGAACTTGAAACTTTAGTATTAATAAGGTATTTTACAAGAGTACAAGAAATTTAATTTAATCATTTCTTAAAGGTTAAAAGGGGATTACAATTTTTATTGGGTTGAAGTTTAACTTAAAGCTATGATAATTCCTATAAAAGTATTTTTATAACAACGGGACGCAAAGTTACGATTGGAGACCTAAAACATTGTAAGAGATTTACTAAGTAAAATACGAAAAAAGCGATAATATATCAGAGTGCAGGGAAATTTAATGATTGAGAGGGTTAAGTAGGGGTGTAGATTTTGTTTAAGGAGACTAAGGTAGACAATAAATTTAGTGTAAATTACTAGGGCTAGAAAGATGGCATCTTTATAGAAGGTTACTTATACAGGGTGGAAAGGGACGACGTTCCTTCCCGCTACCGACCGAGTCTACCAACCATTACGATGAAATTTCTGTATGGGACCAACATCGAAAACGTACATGGAAAATTGACTTTTTAAAGATATTTCTATTTTGGTACTATACTGAAAGTTCATCGTAATGGTTGATAGACTCGGTCGGTAGCGGGAAGGAACGTCGTCCCTTTCCACCCTGTATAATTATTTGTATACAAAATGAGAAACAATTTTATAAAATTTAAACCCTAAAGTGGTTAAAAGGTAGTTGAAAGTTTGTATGGAAATAGTGTGATTTGAAAGATAGCGACTTGATACGTCGTATTCCAACTGCTGATAAAAAAATAAGACAAATCGATTTCAGCGTTTTTTTTTAAATATTTATTCCTTAACACTTTTGACGCCGGTGACAGTGCTCACCGTCAAACAAATGTACAAAAAAAATGTCTTTAAACCGAAACTTTGTCTGAAGAGTATATTTTTAAGATAAGATTAAGGGGTGCCTGATGTGTCGCATAACGTCGATTGTCCTAAATTTTTTTGGCTGAGAATGTTTAGCATAGTGTTAAATGGCATACTACTCGTTTAGCCTACTTTATTTTGCGCATACACATTTAAAACACCTACACTATATTTATCCTAATATTGATTACTCGATCGTCGAATTACCTAAAGCTTAATAATCATAATGTTCATTGTTTCCTACTGCTCAAACTGTAAATTTTCTTTGCACCTACAATTGTTATGTCCGAAATTTCATTGAAAAAAGTATATTAACAATATGGTGAATGGTTTAAAATAATGTTCAAGTTCAATAAGGCAGGGTAAAACCGACTTGGAATGGTTAGGTTTCTAGGAAAGGCGGAGAGAAAGGCGTAGTCTATAAAATACTTAAGTATTTTTAATCAATTATTTACAAACCCGCATTATTTGGAAACCCGAAAAAGGGGCGATAGGGGAGCGAAGCGCCCCACAAGAGGGGCTCGGGGGCGAAGCCCCCCTGTATTAGAAAATAATGAATCTGTACCTCCCCTACTCTAACCTGGATAGGTTCGTTAGGTACCTTTTATCCCTTAGATCAGAAATAGAAGTCCCGCGCCGCGGGGCTTCGTCGACCGGTTCCTAGGTATAATGACTAAAAATCTTTGGACAACAGGGTTGGGTGGTTTAAGGGAGGGTTAAGTTTAAGGAAAATTTTTTTTTAAAGGTCGTTTGTTAAAAGTAGTTAGTTTTAGTACATTAAATAGCCATTCAATTTAGGCCATTCATTTTTCGGCGTAAAGTTGGTATGCGACAAATTTTTCGACATAAAAAAATTATGCCACCCGATATAGACCTAAAATTAATTCCAACCTTTTTAGGGTTACGTGGTAAACGAGGAACCCTTATAGTTTCGCCATGTCCGTCTGTCCGTCTCTCCGTCTGTCTGTCCGCAGCATAGCTCATAGGCCTAACGGCCTTTCTTATACTAACGTATAAGAAATTTGCAATTTGGTACACGTATACCTCCATATCAGTCACACTGAAAAAGAGGTAGAATAAAATATATTAAAAAATATTCGAGCACCTCCCCTATAAGTAAAGTCGGGATGTTTTTTTATTTTACTGTAATCTTATAGTATGGGGTATTGTTGAATAGGTCTATAAAGAAAATCGGGTAAAAAAATAGTTTTTTTGTAAGTTAACGTTTTTGGAATTAACCGCTAGGTTTTCTTGCCCCAGGGTCCGCTGGATGCGGGTGACGCAGGATCGGTCATTGTGGCAATCTTTGGGAGAGGCCTATGTTCAGCAGTGGACGTCTTTTGGCTGATATGATGATGATGATGGATGATGATGATGACCTTACGATACAAGTGTGAAAAAAGTAAAGGTTGGCGATAAAATAAAACACGACTGAAAGGAGTGTTTTAAATCGACACGAGATTTTAGGGTTCCGTAGTAAACTAGGAACCCTTATAGTTTCGCTACGTCCGTCTGTCTGTCTGTCTGTCTGTCTATCTGTCTGTCTGTGTGTCCGCAGCATAACTGAGTGACCGTTAGAATTAGAAATTTGCAACTTGGTATAGTGTACATATTAATCAGGCCGATAAATTGATAGAATAATATACAAGGTGATCCTATTAACTATGCGTATTGGACATTAGGAGGTAAATGCCCATATTAGCCACGCTGGGCAAAAGGGTTGGCGATCGCAGTAATTTGTCCACTGTGACGATGCTGTGCTGCTGCTGCTCATCATCAATCTTCTATAAAGAAATAGTTATTTGTTGTACAAGGGTGCAAAGTTGTATTTTACCCGCGAGCATGAAATTGAAACTCGAGCAAGCGAAAGGATTCCATAGTTGAATCACGAGCGAAGCGAGTGGTTTTAAAACAGAAACTTGAGCGTAGCAAGTGTTTTAACTTACGAGAAGTAAAATACATTTGCACTCGTGTGTAACACAAAACTTTTCCCCTCACTATAGCGAGGAACAGGAGGAGGTTTCTGATATGAATGATTAAAATTGAGGATATACTTCATAGTAGCAGAAGTGCTGAACCACCACCAGTTTTCTTTTTAATCTTTTAATTTCCAAGTTTTGCCCATTCAAAGTTAAGAGTGGGGTCAAATTTCTGCTTGTACAAAATCAGATCTAACTTTTTTTCTATACGAGGTAACGAAATAATTATTACTTTGTCATTATATTTTCTAAATGCATTAGAAATACGTGGTTAAATTTTTTTGGGTTCATTAACGGGCACGGTGTATACAGTCAATTGCAATCGCCTGGATTGAATTCAATATTTTCTCATTGAATTCATAGGCATTTAAAAGATTAAGGTCATAGTTATATTTTAATCTGCATAAATATAACAAGAGAAAAAATGCACTAGATGAGCATTTTAAAAATTCGTATTTCGGAAAATAGGCAATATATATATTTTTTTTTTTCGAAATCTAATTAAAGAAGATGTCATCTATAATTGATGATTAAAATAAAGAAAATATTTTATCTTCCACATTGATTTTTTTAGAGTCAAACATGAGCATTTTCGAAAGTCTCAATTTTCATTTATATTTTTCTATTACAAGTAGTTGCTCTAACACATTTATATTTATTTTACAAAATGAACACGGCAAGTACTTTATTTTTAGAATAAAATTATATTTGATATGCACCAGGGTTGGCTCAAGAACCAATTGAAAATATAATGACAAAGTAATAATTATTTCGTTACCTTTTATAGAAAAAAAGTTATGTCTGTTTTTCCACAATTAGAAATTTGACCCGACTCTGAATTTTGCACGGGCAAAACTTGGAAACTAAAAGATAAAAAAGAAAACTGGTGGTGGTTCAACACTTCTGCCACCATGAAATATATCCTCAATTTTTTTCATTCAAATCAGAAACCTTGCAGCACACTCGATTTGTTGATTTCACCTGGAATGACCCTTTACCATTATTTCGTTAGGTCGGTTGGTCTTTCTTGAGTGAAATCTAATTTCTTATGATTTTTTTAACACTTTTTTTCCTAAGTTTTCAGCTTTGTTCAAGTTCCCCAAAAGAAATAAACGAACACTGACGTCGTTTATACCAAGAAAGAAAATAAGGTATGTGAGTTACAACCCGCAAATGGTAGGTATATAAACCCCTAATATTTTCATTTGCAAGTATAAGTATTCTTTTTTTAACCGACTTCAAAAAAAGGAGGAGGTTCTCAATTCGACTGATTTTTTTTTTTTTTTTTTTTGTTGTATGTATGTTACCTGATATCTCCGAGAATAGTGAACCGATTCTAAAATTTCTTTTTGTGATCGAACGTGTATTACCCCGAGATGGTCCCATTGGCACCAAGTTGGGGTCTGATGATGGGATCCTGGAGAAAGCGAGGGATCTCTTCAAATGTTATAGGTACATGTATGGCGCTTTTGGTAATTTTCATTCATTTACAAGAATTTGCATGCAGAAAGTAGGATTTGAGGAAACCAATGATGGAAACAAGTCGGGAATCTTGGAGAAACCGGTTGAAGTCGGTTTTTTAAATTTTTAATTTGGTGATTATTATATATAGGTAATATATAGACAGGGTAAAAATTATTTTTGGGTCAGTGAGGGCAGCTACCAGATCCAGAGTAGCTATGCGAAAATGGTCTTATACGCCCTTCCTCGATTTTAAATTAGTGAAAATTGGCATTTACTGATTTTGGGAAAATCATACGGGTTCCGAGAAAATTGTCCTTTTTAACAACCTTTTTTTGATGCCAATCGATCCTGTTTCTGTTCAGGATCAAAAGCTTGTATGACACCAAAAAAAATTTTTCAGCTAGTAAAGCCGCAAATCGAGATAATGAATGTAGCTAATGTTTCCACACAGTATTATTGTCATTTAGCATAGGAGGTATAATTATCGTGACATATGATGATTATGATGTAATTAAACTTTCACTCTTTCCATAGTAAATTTAACTATGAAAACAGTTTTCTTGAAATTTTGGCTTTTTTATACATTGCTATAAGTTGACCCCTAAGAAACTATTGGTACTGGATACAAATGGAATCGATTAACATAAAAAAATTAAGCGTGAAAAAATTTTTATTAGTACCGATGGTGTATTTTTTGGTGTATGGTGTATTTAAGTGGGTCATTTTACGTCAGGTCCAAAACTTCGGAGGGCCATCTGTACTAAAAAAACGTCGTAGGAGACACGTGCAAAAACGAAACTCGTGTCGATTTAAAACACTCCCATATCGATCGGTCGTGTTTCAAAACATCGCCACTCGTTTCGAATTTCATGTTTTTCGCACTTGTTTCGAAATGTACTATTTTAACATTCATACAAATTGTATGGGGATTTTAAATCTCGATTTGCGGCTTTTCTAGACGAAACCTTTTTTTTGGGTCTATACAAGCTTTTGATCCTGAGCAAAAACAGGATCGATTTTTTTTCCTAGTCTGTAGACGTGTCCCAATGCTGGGCAAATGTCTCTCCCTCAGATCTCCACAGCTCCCGGTTCGGTGCCAAGTCTGGCCAATTGTTGGCCAAGGCGTCCAGGTCGTCCTGCCATCTCCGCCTGGGCCTGCCTCGTCCCCGCCTAGTTTGCAGCATCCACTTGGTGGCAGTGTCGTCGTAGATAAAATGTCTACGTGATAATTTTATCATTGTCAATGGTAATGAAGTTTGTTTATAAAAACTGTGTATACAGTGTGTTACCATGACCCAGACTTTTACGAAAATGGGTAATAATACGCATTACTGGCAATCGTTTTCAAGTATTAGGAGTTGACAAACATTTAAATTAACTGTACAATTATTTTTATTTCGTTCGAACGATCAATGCAACGCGTGTACTGCTTAGTTGTCAAATGTTGCGAGTGGCTGCGATCTGTCATTGTCAAGTGCCAATTAACGATTTATTTTGAAGTACATTGCTTCTCAATTAACTTTTCTTAGAAAGTTAATTACTTTTAAAATTAGGATTTTTAAACAAATAATGCACATGGTTTGGCTAAGAATCTGTATCTCAATCCTCGGTTCAAATAAAAGCCTGTGTCATGTTAACACACTGTATTTATATTACATTTTTTATCTTTTTATTCACAAGTACGGTTGCCACCAATTGCACTTGAAATTTATTTTTAAAATGGATCTTTTCAAATAGGAGACGCAGCATGACTTCAAAAAATTTAGAACAAATCTTAATTTGCTTTGCAGAGCTAAAACAGCAATGAGTCCATATATATTATGTATACTTCAAAGACAGGTAATAGAAACTTCAAAGATAGGTACTCTCTTTTCAAAATGGCAGATAATTTTGAATATAACTTAGAAATAGAAGAGGTACTATTTTTTCACAAAAGGTAAAACAATGCAATATGAATTGATCGAATTCAGGATCTGATCCCGCTATTATTATGGTTACTGCGAAACCCTCTCGACGTTTTTATCAAAATCAGATAGATTAGATAATTATTCAATAGGGGGCTGCCTAATTAATGAACAATAGTATATTTAGTAGCAGTATTCCGCCCATGCGAAGCCGCCGTAGCTAGTTATGGAAAATTACTTTATTTCCACAACATAATGTAATATTTATAAATGTACCGTGTGTAATTAATAATAACATTAATAACAATGATACCTCGTGTGAAACTAAATGTAATTTTTGGTAATCATTATAATGGCGGGACCAGATCCGTTGTAAAATAATTTGTACCTCTTCAATTTCAAAGTTATATTCAATCAGTCTGATCCCGCCATTATAACGTTATAATGGCGGAACCAGGTCCTGAATTCTGTCGATTCATATTGCATTATTTAGTACTGAATTGGTACTATTTGGTACCTCTTGTAAAAAAATGAGTACCTCTTCAATTTCAAAAATTATATTTCGAATAATTTGGTCCCGCCATTATAACGTTATAATGGTGGAACCAGGTCCTGAATTCTGTCCACATTCTGTCGATTCATATTGCATTATTTAGTACTGAATTAGTACTATTTGGTACCTCTTGTAAAAAAATGAGTACCTCTCCCATTTCAAAATTATATTTGAAATAGTGTGGTTCCGCCAGACCATTTGAACCAGACTATTTCCCGCCATTATAACGTTATAATGTCGGGACCAGACTATTCGATATATAATTTTGAAATGGTACTATTTTTTTTTACAGCAGGTACCAAATAGTACCAATTCAGTACTAAACAATACAATATAAACCGACAAAATTCAGGACCTGGGTCCGCCATTATAACGTTATAATGGCGGGACCAGACTATTTCAAATATAACTTTGAAATGGAAGAGGTACTATTTTTTTTACAAAAGGTACCAAATAGTATCAATTCAGTATTAAATAATGCAATATGAATCGACAGAATTCAGGACCTGGTCCCACCATTATAACGTTATAATGGCGGGACCAGACGGATTGAATATAACTTTGAAATTGAAGAAGTACAATTTTTTTTACAACAGGTACCAAATAGATCGAACGGATACAACTTTTGCAACTTTTTTTTTACAATTTTTGTGGAACAACTCAAATTATTTTATAAAATATTTTTTAAGTTATTTTTTTTAAGTAGGTAGTAACACTACGATGTACCTATATAAAGTTAAATATTTGATGCCATATACCACAGGAAAAATACCTAAGCTTACCAAAGCCATAGGTGGAATTTGAACCCGACGTCCTCAGCTTTAGTGGCTGATGCTTAACCTCCTAAGGCCCGGGCCTTTTAAATATTTTTAGTCAGAAAGACCGAGGTGGCGTTTTAAAGAACAAAAAATGGCTACTATTGTTAAGTCCTGGGGCCTATTTCTCGTACCTTATTAGACTAGTAATATTAGTCCATGGGCTAATATTTTTTACAAGTTTACAAATTTACGTTTCTCGAAGCCACTCTAATAAAATATTAGTTATAAGTTACCAACTAATAAATATTAGCTAATATTATTAGACCTACTTTGGTTTTGGATTCTCGAATACAAAGAAAAATAACTACACTTGTAAAATACACTCATAAAGCTATTAGTCGCCGAAGCTTGGTAAAAAATATTAGTCTAAGCTATTAGCGTGTTACTTATCGCAGTTAACTAAAGAAAATTATAAAATTTGGGTAGATTCGGATGAGAAATAATTAAAATTGTTAATTCCCCCCCCCCCCCCCTTTTTACGTTTATCTATTTAGGTTAACGTGTCCGAAAACCGTCCAAATAAAATATCTCTGGCTTCCAATATATTCCTCAAAACCATCAACTTCATAATATATCCATTTTCATTTTTTTTTCCATTGTATTCAATAATTTAATTCATTCAATTATAATAAACAACATGACAAAATACTATAATACTAATCTAAACTTAACTAAAGAACCTTAAAGCTAAACGAATAAGCACCAATCAATCAAATAACCCACCCCGTAACATTCCCGGTGCAAAGGTGCCTAACAAACTAGCGGCATTTCCGCGCTAATTTCCATTTTTAATAAATTTAAATATTTTATTTTAACTAAACAAACAATTTGCTTTTTACCGCTAATGTCAAATTTTTTAAATATGTAATAAAGCATGGGTAATACCCCAATCAGCCAAGCTGGACTAATATTTTTTATTAGTGTACCAATATTAGTTACCAGTCTAATAATTATTTTCGAGAAACAGAAAATATTAGGACTTGTAAAATTTTCACTAGTAACTAATAACTAATATACTCGTAAACTAATAGTTACGAGAAATAGGCCCCTGACGTCATGGAATTAATGTTTACATTGTGATTGAACGACCTTTAAAATTTTATTACCCAGGACTTAATGATGAACGCCATTTTGTTCTTTTAGAAGGCACTTGGGACTTAGGAGGATAAACCACTGGAGTGGCCGAGTGGTTTAGGCAACAGCCGCAAAACTGAGGACAACTCTCCAAATTCCACCGTTGGTAAACTTCGATATTGTTTATTTATTTAGTACCTATATGTCATCTATTATTTAAATTAGTAAATGTAATATTTTTTTAAGATCTACTATTTTCTTGTAATTGTAATTCTTCAATTTACAGTTGTAATTGTAATTCTTGAAATAAAGTACTGATTACCGTTTAAGATAATATAATAAATGCCTTAATGTTTTACTTATGTGCATTTTTATTTTTATAATGAATGCAATTTAATTTAGTAAAATAAGCTCCCTTAAACCTGATAGCTGCTGGTAAGTCACATTAATAATTATACAAATGTAATGCATAATTCCATTCATTTGGCTTTTCACGGAAACTACTTCACCATTGCACTGAAGCGAATTGTGGAGAAGATAGAATCGGGTTTTTTCTTCAATATACGAAAATAAGAGATTGTGCATTACATCTATACACTTATTAATCTCATTAAACAATTTTTCAGGTATATTTAACTTCTTAATAATCTCCAAAAAGAAAAAATAAATAAATTTAGAATATTTACCTCTGTAAATGTCAAATTAGTAGGTATGGACTCGCAAATGTGCGTCGTTGGCACTGCAATAGTTGGTGGACTCTTGTGCGTTTGGCGCACACAGCAGTGGGAAAGTTGAATGTCTACGAAAAGCTGGTGATAGTGAATACTTAGGGCCTATATTCAACAGTATCGTGTTCTGATCAGAAAAATAGTTTTTTTTTATTATAGTGGACTAATGGCTTGCCTTACAACCAGTTGGTCAAACAGGCATACTATCGAACCAAGCCA